>CAXHSM010000265.1:53882-66777 GCA_964019185.1 Maratus speculifer | reverse complement strand
TCCTCTGAATCGAAATCATCAGATTCTCATTTTTATTTATTTTTTTACCAGGCTGGGTAGATGGGAGTTTACAGTACATACAATACATAAAGTATTCTGACAAACAAAGGGATTTTAGGCATCGTTCAAAATCCAAATGATTCTTCCATCCATATAAATTCCAATGACGAATCTGATAATAGAATCAATGATGCAGTTCTTGTCCCTCGTTTCTTAAATGCAGAAAATGCTTAAAAGTATGCGATAATGTACCTTTTTTAGATGTGCATTCAGATAAAGTGATGAATAAAATAAAACAGATGGTCTTGAACAATATAGTGCTGAAAAAGACACTTAAAAAATAATTTATCTGCCCCTCCCCCCATAAATGATATTTTTTTACCTGTTTTCTCTCCTATTGAATGCAACCTACTGGTTGTTTACCAGAAAATCGAAATAAAATTTGACGCCATCGAATATATTGGTAGGTTTTGTTCTTTTTTCTTATGAATGTGTTAAAATGCAAAAATAATTTTGTTCCTCCAGTTTCGTGTTAAACACATTTTATTGTATATATACAGTATAGGATCCGTTATCTGCCATCACAGTATACAGAGTGCTTCAAAAACCAGAATGCAAATCGGTAATTTTTTTTTTTTTTTTTTTTTAAGTATAAAAACTAAAAATTTATTCAGTGTTAATAAAAGAAAAAATAATGAATGATTTTGCTTTCATTCATTAACTTACAAATTCAATATATAAAAGAATTTAAGATAAAAAGGATTGATAACTATCGCATTAGAATAATAAATAAAATTAAAACATTAACAATTTCAGTGACGGATTCAAAGTCAAAGATAGTTGCTATGGATGACTGAATGAAGAGAAATATGGCAGAAATGGCAAGAATTATATTTTTGTAACCTACTTTCGAATAAAATCGGTGTCTGTACTTATTCAGCTAAAATCTATATATTTGCTTTAAAAAATGTAAATGTAGCTAAATGGCACAGTGTTATTCTAGAAAATGCAGTGAGCAGAAAACTGACACACTTCTCTTTTTGCTGGTTTGCTTTCTTTAGTAAAATTGAGTCTAGATTTTTTTTTCTATGCTAGAAATCAGCTAGCAAATCCGCCATTGCTATCGGCACCAGCATCAACAAGAACAACTAATTACAGAAAGTTGCCAGATTATGCATTGGTTTTAATATTTCCTTTATAAAGTAATAAAATAATTTTTTATATCTAAATATATCTATATGCTGATGGAGTGGATTAGACAACAAAGAAGTGAGAAGTTTCCTCTAACGCGTTTGTTTATAATGGCACAGGCTAAAATTTTCCATGAAAAATTGCAAATTCCAACAAACTGTGAATACTCTTCTGGTTGGTATGGGAAATTTAAAAAGAGAAATGGTTTAAGAATCTTCTCAGTGTGTGGAGAAAAAGCCTCTGCAGATTATGATGTCGCTGAAGAATTCGTTGAAATTGTCAGCAGTCTTGTGAAGCAAGAGCTTTTATCTGCAGACCAAATTTACATTAATGAAATGAAAAAAACTTCTTTCAACACCATAAAAGAAGATAACTGCGCAAGGCCTTTCGAAAGAACTTAGTCTTTCTTCGTCAGGCGCAAAAAAGACGTGCGTCCACAATGAATGTAGCGGCACGACTGAAGGGGAATGCGGGAGGGAGAGGGAGCAAGCAGAAGGAACAGCCAATAGGAAAGAAGAAGGCAACAGCCAATCACAGAAGAGCATAAACAAAACTAGATAGACAATGAAGGAGAGGAAAGGAAGAAGGAGGGAAGGGAAATGGGAAAAAAGCGGGGTAAATTAAAAAATTAACTAAAAGGAGAGATTAAAATGAAATAAAATGTACGCAAAAATATATAAATTAGTAATAAAAAAAATATAAATAAAAAAATAATAATAAAAAAAAATAAATAAAAAAATAAAAATAAATAAAAATACATAAAAATAAAAAATAGTTTACAATTGTAAACACACATGAATAAACCTGAAAAATTGTATACATAATATATATATATATATATAATAATATTATTATTTTATATATTATTTTATATTATTATTATTATTTTATATATATATATATATATATATATATATATATATATATATATATTATGTATACAATTTTTCAGGTTTATTCATGTGTGTTTACAATTGTAAACTATTTTTTATTTTTATGTATTTTTATTTTTTTTATTTTTGTTTATTTTTATTTTTTTATTTATTTTTTTTATTATTATTTTTTATTTTTATTTTTTTTATTACTAATTTATATATTTTTGCGTACATTTTATTTCATTTTAATCTCTCCTTTTAGTTAATTTTTTAATTTACCCCGCTTTTTTCCTATTTCCCTTCCCCCCTTCTTCCTTTCCTCTCCTTCATTGTCTATCTAGTTTTGTTTATGCTCTTCTGTGATTGGCTGTTGCCTTCTTCTTTCCTATTGGCTGTTCCTTCTGCTTGCTCCCTCTCCCTCCCGCATTCCCCTTCAGTCGTACCACTACATTCATTGTGGACGCACGTCTTTTTTGCGCCTGACGAAGAAAGACTAAGTTCTTTCGAAAGGCCTTGCGCAGTTATCTTCTTTTATGGTGTTGAAAGAAGTTTTTTTCATTTCATTTGTGTATAACACCAGCTTCAATTTGATACATTCAAATTTACATTGCAGATGAAACATCTCTGTACTACAGATATCTGCCTAGGCAGACTGTTGTCACAGCAGATTAATCTGTTACTGGATTTAAGGAGTTAAAAGAATGCTTAAATGTCTTTTTTTGCTCCAATGCATATGGTAACCATGAAACAAAATTACTGGTTATTGGAAAAAGTCAGAATCCCCGAGCGCTAAAACATGTAAAAATTTATGCAGTAATTTATAAATCCAACAAAAATGCTTGGATTATGAAATAACTTTTTATGGACTATTTAAGGAATAATTTTATTCCTGAAGTAAGGACTCATTGCATATCAGTTGGCCTTACTAAAGAAACAAAAATTTTGCTAGTTATTGACAACTGCTCGGCCTATCCTAAAGCAGAGTTTTTAGAAATGGATAATGTATTTATGGAAAAAAACCCTTATCCAGAATTCCCTGGGTTCTGAGCATTCTGGATAACGAATCCTATACTGCATGTAATAAATTAAATATGTAACTGGAAAAGAAATTAAAAGTTTTAAGTAGCAACATTGTTGATACAGTGTATCTTCCTAGCAAGAGAACAGACAAGCACTATAAATATCAGAAAAACTAAAACACATTTTTTTCCTTAATCAGTGCAACCACAGCAATTTTTGGCAATGGATCTAATATTATGAAGACATTGAAATGTCATATTCTATTCTAAGCTTCTTAAATTGCTTTAATATTTTATGTAAATTTTGATCAAACTTATACAGTAATTTAAATATGCTATCATTCTATAAAACATATTTACATTCAACAGAACAGGATAAAAACAAATTCAGTCTATGAAGAATACAATGCTCTAGACTAAAATGTTAAAAAAAATACAGACAAATTCGCTGTTTTGAAATTTAAATTCGAATAATATTCGCTAAACTAATTACAAATAAATAAATAAAATTATCTGCTCTGAGGGAAACATTTTAATAGTGCTTTAAATAACTATCGGCAGAATGAAATTTCGGAAAGTCAACCCACAAATTGTATAATTTTAGTTAAAGATTAATAAAGATAAAAAGAAACTATGTTAGCATTAAGTTATTTTAGTAAAGAGAGTGATATTAATAAATTGACGCTTTCAAAATTACCTGATATCACAAACAGGACGAGACACAAAACGCCAAAACAAGAATGAATCGTATATTTTTACATTTAACTTCTTTAAAAGGATTCATTCAATCACTCATTCGATAAGGATAAGGTGAAATTGTTCCATCGATACCATCCAGTATAACTGACTTATAACTTATATCATTTATTAATAAAACGGATGCAATGACAATACAACAAGCATTTTTTATTTTTTATTTCTAATGATATTACTGGCAATCAGTGAGTCATTAACCGCTATAAGTTCACCAAACAATCTAACCTTAATTTTCGTGTGTTATAAAAAATCCAATAGTGTCAAATTTTCTATCGGAGAAAATGTTTAAATGTTAAATTTGCAAATTTTGATAAATTCTTTCTACTTGTCTTTTTTTAATAACTTTGTTAATTGAAATTATGTATGCATTGATTCATTAGACATGAATGAAATCCTTCGTCGTGAATCATTCATTATGTTGGCGTCTGTACATTAATAATGAGTGTGTAAAATCAATTTACTTTTTAATCATCTTTACTAAAATAAATTGACGTTGGGATTATTCTTTTTATATATTCTTCTACTGAATGTTTTAAAACTTGTGATTTGATCGTATGATGACACAAAATTTTATGTGTGGCAACTTTCAATTTTGCTGATAATTTTAGTCATTTGAAACACAGGCAATTGCCCACAGATAAGTTGAATTTTCGCTAGTCGAATGAATACTATAAGTAATGTACACTATAAAAACTATGCTTTGAGTTATTAATTAACATTTTTTTTTAATGCTGGTGAACATAATTTTTTTATATTTTAAAACATGCTTTAAAATCAAAGTGGAATTTTGAAGAAAGATTTTACATACATATATAGTTTATTTGTCAGGGAAACACTAAAATAACAAATAATACAATTAATTCAAATGATGGTAACTCACAAAGTATAACAAAATCCATCCAAGTCAAAAAGAATTGCACCAAGCATGACCCCAATTACACTAACTACGTTAACCCTTAAATTATGACATTGACAACTATATATAGTATAGTGCAGCTAATAAGAAGTATAATGTAATAATAATAATATGTACTACAGTTTATTTATCATAGATTTTGATTTTTTTAATAGTTCATTTTTATTTTTTTACAGCTTTTTGTTATTTATTTATTATGTTTTATTTGTTAATATATTTTTATTATTTGGGCAATTATTTTTTGTGGTTATAAACTTATAGATTCTTCCTAAAATCTTGAAATAAACTGATAATGTGGCCCAGACAAACATGTTCCATAAAAGAAATGAAATTTTAATTCACTTATTCCATCAGAAATGCAATACATTCAATCAAAAATGCAGCATGTGTTACTACAATATGGAACTGGATTTCCGTTTATAATTTTCATAATACAAATCTGCAAAGCCACTGACTGTGCAGATTTTAAAATTTTGCGGATTTCTGATCATTAATTTGTTTACATTTTTGAAACGATTATTTGATTGATAATTAAGCAATGTAATGAATGCATATAATAAATTGAAATATTTAAATAATTAAGCAAAATTTTTAAATAATTTATCAGTTAAAAGCAAATAGTTATGACATTATTACAAAAAAGTTAAGTAAAATAGAAATTTTGAAAAATGTTAATATAAAGTAGATAATTAAGATGCAATACATAATGATGAAGAAAAATCAATCTTTTTTTTAATATATATAAAGGAAAATATTTACCTTTTTTAATAAACAAAAAAAGCTTGATTAATTAAGAAATATTTTGTAAAATTATCACAATCACCATTGATATTAGTGTCATTATAAGTTTTTCAAAATAAATATGTATTTTCTTTATGAAAAAGCTTGAGCATATTAACCAAAGTTACGTATTAAAATATATACGTAAAATAATAATAATTACCATAACACCTACACATATTCAAATTTCACTCTGCGATTTCGAGATGAAACTAAAACTTTTTTTTAACCACACCGTTACTTAGCGCATCGGCTTCGCATGTTCGCTTCTTCTGAAGGAGATTTGTCTCCTTCGCACAAACTAGGTGGCAATACTTTATGGCGATTATAATACTAGGTGTTTCTTAAATCTTTCGGAAGTATATTCACATTTTCTTCACAAAAAACCTTGTGTTTAGTCATGATAATCAGTTTTACATATTAAATACGTACAATATATTGAAAAAGTAAAAATAAATAATGAAACAAACAAAAGAAAAATAAACATTTCAATTAGTTTACACTTGCGAATATTTTCCATAAACTACAATAAGGGGAATCTTTCGAGGCTCAAAAACTATTGAAACAAACTGGACTGATATTCTAGTTCCTGAAATTATGACAAATAAAGTTCTGATTTGTAAAAATATGATAAATATCTTGCTGGCGCATGCAATTTTTAAAACATATTGTTACAGTTTTATATATACATATATAGTAGCTTATTGTGCTCTTTCTAACTTTTTTCATTGATATTTAGAATCTTGTCTTTTTTATATTGCTTTATATCTTTACAAATAAATCTGTCTATACATTTAAAAAAGCCAACAACATCTTTAAAATATCGTTCCTCTTCGTAAATGTTTCTATTTTGAGCCCTAAAATTTTTTTACATAGATTAAGGATGCATCGAATATTTGGTTAGGCTGAATATGAGACTATCCGGTTTAGCTGAATATTCGGCTGAATATCAATGTATTTGCCTGAATTCATAATAAAACCTTTTAAAACACATTTTTAAAAACTTTTCATAATTTATACTTTTAACTGTTAATTTATAAATATATTTAAAATAATTAGAAAGAAAATCACTTTTAAATAAAAAAGTATGTTTTTACATTGTTTGCTGTTTGTAAAGTATAATTTAAGAAAATTAACCATGAGAAGGATTAAAATGGTGATTTATTAGGATTCTTGTTAGGAATCAATGATGTAATATGATATGATGGGATGAATGGAAAATAACACCATTCATAAAAAAAAATTATGAGCTAGATATTCCTTTATTCAGAATTATGTTGAAAGTATTTGTACATTATATTGAAAATAATCTGCCTTAAGTTATTTAAAAAGGCCAGTTATGAGACTGTAAAGTTTTTCTTTGACCAATTTTTCATTATTCCTCTTTGATTTTGAAATGTTTTCTTTAATTCGTAGAAGAAACCATGAAATTAAAAATTTTATTAATTAAAGACTCATAATTGTGCTTAAAAAAACTCAAGGCAGATTTTTTTTCAATAGTAAATGTTCTTGTGAAAAGCTCTTAATTATCAAAATGTAAGTTTCTTTTCTTAAATATTATTTAAAATTGTTTTTAAAAGTAACATTTTAATACCTTTAAACTTTGAAATATAAAAAATATTTGGAAAGCAAATACAGTAGAGGACCTATTATCCGGAATTCTGAAATCCGGAAGGACCCGAAATCCGGAAATGAAGAAGATTGAGAAGGAGTTGAATCATGATGAAATGAACGAATCATGAATCTTTGATCAAATGTGCGTTTTTTCGAAATTTTTTAAGATTTCATGCTTTTTAGGCCTTTTTTTTTTCAAAATTCACCTTTATCTGAGTTTTTTCGACAGAATTTACGTTTTTTTTTAAAAAAACGCAAATTTTTTCAAGTATCAAACTTCATCATTCAAAGATTCATGATTCGTTCTTTTCATCATGATTCATGCCCATAAAAAACGCAGATTTTTTCAAGTATAGCGAAAAAACTCTGCAAATTCGTCAAATATCGCTATAAAACCCTGCAAATTTTGTCAAATATCGCGATAAAACCCTGCAAATCTAGTCAAATCTCACGAAAAAATCCTGCAGATATCTCGCAAAAAATTCAAATTTTGTGAAACGATAGCGGAAAAATCCCGTGTAAGCGCCCCCCTCTAATTATTTTACGATTTTTCGTCACCTTTTGGGGGGTGGGGGTGGATTAACGGTATTTTACGGTATATATATATATATATATATATAAAGCCAGTTGGCAAAACGTCCGGATTTTGAAGAGCTCTGAATTTTGGATGTCCAGATTTGAGACTTTGTACTATAGTACAAGAGTCAAAATTGTAGCTTAGAGTTTTTTCCACAGACTTCTCATACAACACATTTTTCATTCATATTCTAGATAGCAGTGCTATATTCCTTGTTTTTTTTTTTTTTTTTTTTTTTTGAGGGGGGGAGAGTGTCGAGTTTCGGACGGACCCGAAATCCGGAAAATTCCAAAATCCGGAAAGCCCTCGGTCCCGACGATTCCGGATAATAGGTCCTCTACTGTATTCAATATTTTGCTCAACAATTACAATTTCACTATCCGAATATTCTGTATTCAGTTCACCTGTTGGAACCGAATATTTGGTATTCGTCCAAAATTGCTATTCGGTGCATCTCTAATATAGATTTGCTAATTTATATCAAAGTCAAAAGTAATGTAAATTTATTTAATAATAAATCAGCTGTAATAGCCAAAAGAGAGACATTAATAAAAAATTTAGTAAAGAAAAATGTGTTAGCTGCTAACTTCAGCGCCGTCTTTAATTTCATTGTTTACAGCTGAAAAAATGCATCAATTTTTGGCGTTCCTGGATTTTAGGGAGTCTACTATATATGAGTGTAACATTTGAGTTAAAAAATACAACAAAACAGATAAATTAATTGTACAAAGATACAAACAAATATGATGTCATATATCGAAAATAAAAATAAATACACTTTGATATTGAAATAAAATGAACTTATTTATATACAATAATTTTTTCTTATCGCATAAATAGATCTTTATGAGGCTTAAGTGTATACTGCTCAAAAGATGTCCGTTTTATGTTCTTTGAATTTCAAATTTCGGTTGCAGTCATCTTAGATGGTGTGAGTTGAAATTCAACAACTTGATTGGAAAATGCAGTTCTAATATTTTATCTTAAGATGCACATACTTCAATGAATGGCGTTGTGTCCCAAGGGCATATTCACTCCCCCCCCTCCCCCTCAAGCAATGGAATCTCTTGCCCCCAGAAAATTTGAGAATTTATGTTTTCAATGGTCAAAAAGTACAATTTCTCCCACCCCGGAACTTTATAATGTCTTCCGTGCAGTTCCTCCTAATGACAAGTGTCTGAACTGAACACTGCCAATGAATCTATGCATTTTCATTCCTCATAATGGGTTATCATTTAAATTTGACAATGTGGATAGTGAATTTAGAAGTTTTCACATGTATGAGATAGAAGAAGATATTTTGAGATTGGGACGCCCAATTACTTTATATTTGTCTTTTGAAGGAAAATAAAAATAATATTACCATTAGAGAAATCGAATAAAAAATTTATAGTATCAATTATATCGAATTGCCCATAGTATCGATAAAATCAATTTGAAAAAAAACGAGATTGCCCATCGCTATTGTGATACATTTTTCCAAGATCCTGTAGCTAACAGAGTTAGTTTTAAAATATTTTTACTTGTTACGCTTATGATAGAGAACAACAGTAGCAAGAAAGACCCAACACTACATTGAAGTATTTATACGTTCATGCAGCTTTCAAATACAGAGTGTTAAAAACCATGCTTGGAAAATGCGCAATTTTTTTAAAGATTCATTTATGTGATGATTCATAATGATTCATTCATTCTTAATGATTCATAATAACACTGAGTTAAAAAAAATGTTTACATAACATGATTTACTATTATGCTCATGCTCATATGTCAATATACTTAGCTAAATTGAATACTTTTTATTTTAATATTTATATATTTATTTATTTTCTTCTAAGAACATAGTTTGAATTTTAAACTTTTATGCGAAAAAATAAAAATCTGAGCTGCAGGAATGCTTTTTGTCTTATTCACTTGAGCAAATATTTGTAGAAGTGTTGAAGGGACTTAGAAACTTACTATCTTTAAAAAAATTCCTTCCACAATAAGAAAATGACCCTCACTCACCCCCCCCCCTTTTTTTTTTTTTTTTTTTTTTTTTTTTTTTTTTTGTAGGGGCGAACTGGTCTGTGAGTGTCAGTAAATGATGCGGATTCATTTCCTAACAAATAAAATATACAGTAGACTCCCTTAATTCCGCGTCCCTAAAATCCACGAACGCCAGAAATCCGCACTTTTTTCAGATGTAAACAATGAAATTAAAGATGGCGCTGAAGTCAGCAGCTAACGCAATGCAAAAAATTCTATGACAATATCTTTTTTAAAATCATTTGCAATTTCTTCCTTTTTTTTAAATGTCTTTCAATTTAAATTCTGCAGTAATAAATAATGCTCCTTAGTTGTACTATGATCGATATTTAATTGAAATAATCATTATCGTATCGTAGTTGAGGAGTAATATAAATTTCAATGGCCCTTTGGTAGTATTTGCAATTCGTGTGGCAGGATAATTTTTGCTATATAAATTTATTATTTTATAGTTCTATTACTGTTTTAATATTTCTGATAGTTACGAAACAAACTTGGGATTTACATCAGGTTTACCAATTACGGCGATCGATATTTAATCGAAATAATCATTATCATATCGTAGTCACAGTGTACAATAAAATACCGTTAATCCGCCCCCCCCCCAAACGTGACGAAAAATCGTAAAATATTTAGAGGAGAGTGCTTAAACGGGATTTTTCCGAGATCGTTTCACAAAATTTGCAGGAATGAATCATGGCGAAATGAATGAATCGTGAATATTTGAATGAATCATGAATTTTGATACTTGAAAAAAAAATTGCGATTTTTTTTAAAACGTAAATTTTGTCGAAAAAACGCAGAAAAAAAGAGAAATTTGTAAAAAAAATAAGCATGAACTCAATAAAAAAAATCTCGAAAAAACGCCCATTTCATCAAAGATTCATGATTCAGTCATTTCATCATGATTAATCCCGTTCTCAAGCGATAGGTTTTCAGCTATTTTTTTTTTTTTTTTTTTTTTTTTTTTTTTTTTGAAAAGTAGGGTGTTTTTTCGGGATTTTTTGAAAATTTGCAATTTTTTATAAAATGGGGAGGAGGCGTTTGATCGGGAAGGGTGGATTAACAGGATTTTACGGTAATATAACTTTCAATGACCATTTGCTTGGTAGTGTTTGTAATTCGAAGAGCAGGATAATTTTTGCTGTATAAAATGAATATTTTTAAATTAATCAAGTTTGTTTTGTTTATTAACAAAGGCAAACATTTTTCTTTTAAAAAAATATTGATTTTATTTCATAATTATGTATATTTAGTATGGTATCTTAATTATTTAATTTATTTCAATATTTTTCTAAAATTTTACTTTACTTAACTTTTTTATAGTAATTACTTGCTTTTTAACTATTTATCTATTTAAATATTTTACTTAATTATTTAAATGTTTCAATTTATTATATGCATTCATTATAATGCTTAACTACCGACCAAATTAATGTTTCAAAAATGTAAACAAAAAAATGACCAGAAATCCGCATAATTCTAAAATCCGCACAACCCTTGGTCCCAAGCTTTGCGGATTTGAGGGAGTCTACTGTAATAAATATCTAGACATTTGCACCATAAAAGGTTCAATATAACAAGGAAGTAAAAAAAAAGTTATCCAAGTTTACTAAATGGTTTAAATATGCAAAATTATGTAAAGTTAAAAACAAAACAAACATTAGTAATTTTATTTTAATGTTTGTTTAGTTTTTAATTTTATAACATTTTATATGCATCATTTAGTAAACTTTTTTTTTTTTTGTAATTTCATGGTAATGATAAATATAAACAAAACTATCCATTTAACTATTGAATTGTTTCAAAGACTGTCTTATATGTTACTGGAATACTATCTGAAAAATCCACTCCAAAAAGACACAGCTATTACTAAATAGGGATCACATTTCTAACTCAAACACCCAGATCAAGAATGAATCAAATGTCATTTTTTTACTAGATCTGTTTTGTTAATTTTTTTTTAAGTTAAACAGAATTTAGCGAATAATAATCACAATATTTACCATCAATCATAAAATGATAACATTTTTAATTCATTGTACTGCTTGGTTTACTAAACTATACTACTTGGCTTACCCACATGCCAAATGATCATCGTCAAACTATAACATTATGTGCCAATAGTGAGTTATTTTAAATGTCACATTCAGTTCACATTAAATAGGTTACATGGCTCAGAATATGACTTGCAAGACAAGTCAAAAGCATTCCCAATACAAGTGCACATAACTTTATTTGCAAAAAGATCTTCGCTCTTCCAAGATTTTGTTTTAAATCATTTATTGAAAAGCAATTTAAAAATGAAAGGAAAAAGGAATCCCATAATCTGTTTCCATGAAATTTCAGTTGACGTTGAAGAGACCTCTGCAATTCTTAATAATGCAACAATTCCCTTACGCAAAAAAATCCTCCCCCCTTTTTTTTGAGAAGAAGAGGCGGGATCTATCAATGTGTTTAAACAAAAGGTGTGGATTCATTTCCTAACGAATTAAATATAAACATAATAAAAGATCCAATAAATCCTCTCCAGAATAAACTATGGAGTTATCTTAATACAAATCTGGTAATTATTTTTTTATATTAAAGTTATAAATGTATATATTTTTATAACATGATTAAAAAATATATATATGCAATTTGAAGTATAATATTAAGTACAATTTGGAAACATTTACAGATGTTTTATGTTTTATTTAATATTGTTAAGTATTATTATGAAAAATCTTTTTAAATGTTTCTCTAAATTTATCAGACCACTGATGGTTAAAACCTCTTTTCCCTCTGGACCTGGTTTAACCCTACATCAGGAAATGGTAATATACTTACCAATTAATTTTTATTAAAAATGGATTCATATGCTCCGTAATTTTTAGTGTGATAATTTGTATTTATGTCAACCTGACAGAAATAGCACTTTTTATTTTAAGAATATTTTGTTAGTTTCTGGTGCCATTAAACCTTTTAACATTTTAACCAAAACATTTACTGCCCCATAAAGGGTTAAACAAATTACAACCCTATTTCGGAGGGAATTGATTCACTGTGCAGGTTTGCAAGGCAGCTTTGGTAAAAGGGAATTCAATATGTATAAAATTTAGAGTCAACTTAAAAAAATTTTGAAAAAAAAAATGCATAA
>CAXHSM010000265.1:0-53859 GCA_964019185.1 Maratus speculifer | reverse complement strand
TTTTTTTTTGGGGGGGGGGGCATTTTTCATTAATTAAAGGGTGGGGAGTGTAAGAGAAAGAATTTTAGCAATGTATGTGTGTCCCTTATTGATAAGTATAAAAGGTACTACTTTATTTTCATGTCAATGAAAATACTTTCACCAAACTGTAAGATTAAAGGGCACTAATGTATGACCAGAAATGTCATATTTATCTGACATTAAACATGGTAACCCATGTTTTCTGTATCATCAAGAGATTTTAATTAAGAGAGTTTAATTAATATTTTACTAATTTATTTGTTCTTTCATTAATTTAAAATAGAAATTATATAAATTTGTATAATTTCAAATATCATTTGGTAAGTTGTACAAGTATAATTTGGCAAAATTGATTGGCAGGAATTTCAAGTAATACTGGTGAATGTGGTGGGATAAATTCTGTTAACCATAAAAAATAAACAAATTTAGGAATGAACTTAAAGTTTAGCTTTAAAATATCAATGATTTTACCCCACTCTGTTTAATAAAATACAGTGAAGTTTCTATAATCTGTGCACCCATAATCTGCAATTTTCTATATTTCGTGTTATTTTACGAATGTAAACAGTTAAGAGAATTTACAAATTTGTGGTCCAAAAATGATATTTTAAAACAAAGAATAAAAAAAATGGAAAAAAATCATAATAAAATATTTACTTTTTTAAATATAACCCTTTTATTTTATTAACAGTAAATTATGGAGATTTTCTGTTAAAAAATAGAAAATTTATTAGATTTTTTTTTAAATGTTTTATTTAAAAATGTAGTTGACATAACATTGCACCTGTAGTTTGAATGGAGTGTAATTCATTATATTTAAAACTAAATATTGTTTTTAAAGAATTGATCATCTATTTAAAGTAACTTTATTACATTAATCAAATTTATCTAAAATTTTACAGTTGTTTAAGTAACTGTTGCCACTTCAAGCTAAAAGTTTGAAATTTTGTATCTCCGTAATGTTAGATGAGTTGCCAGAGAACGCTAAGACTGTAATGGTAAAATGAAATTTGAATGATGTGAAATGATATTTTAAAACAAAGAATTAAAAAAATGGAAAAAAATCATAATAAAATATTTACTTTTTTTAAATATAAACCTTTTATTTTATTAACAGTAAATTATGGAGATTTTCTGTTAAAAAATAGAAAATTTATTAGATTTTTTTTTAAATGTTTTATTTAAAAATGTAGTTGACATAACATTGCACTTGTAGTTTGAATGGAGTGTAATTCATTATACTTAAAACTAAATATTGTTTTTAAAGAATTGATCATCTATTTAAAGTAACTTTATTACATTAATCAAATTTATCTAAAATTTTACAGTTGTTTAAGTAACTGTTGCCATTTCAAGCTAAAAGTTTGAAATTTTGTATCTCCGTAATGTTAGATGAGTTGCCAGAGAACGCTAAGACTGTAATGATTAAAAAAAAAAAAGATTATTATATAACATTATCCTGCTGCAAATCTTAGCAATAGCTTCTTTTATTTTTCTTGTGTACAAATTAAAAACAGTATCAGTGGCATAGCTAGGATGGGTGACATAAATGGGCAGATATAAATGGTGTCACCCTCCCCCCTTCGGATCCAACATATTTTTTTCAATCACAATTCTACATTATTATAACAAATGACCATACCATTCCTTATTTACCTTTTGTCCTCCTGCATAAAAAAAAAAAAAAAAAAAAAAAAAAAACAGGATTGACACATTTTTTAATTCATAGTCCACATAAGTCAATATACTGTCTATATTTTAAAGAAAATTCTTTCCTTTAAATTTTTCTTTTACTACCCACTCATTGGATAGTTAGGTTTTTGTTCCTGTTACATGTCTTATTTAGATACAACATTCTGTATAAAATTTCTCATTCTCAAAGAAAAGAAAACTAACTCTATTACGCCGTGCGCTAAAAATTTCATTTTATTTCAGAATTCCTTTCCAAAATCTTATAATATTATGTACATTTTTTTTCAAATAAAGATTTGGTGTCACCCCCTAGAGGGTGACACCCGGCGATGACCGTCCCGTGCTTGCTACGTCGCTGAACAATATACACATAAATATCAAAATTTATTATATGAGATTAACAGAATGTTCCTCAAATTTTGTTATATCGTAGTTTGATTATTATAACTACAGTTTTCAGTCTATTATATCTTGTGTCAAAAATTAATGAAATCTCAATTTTGTGGTAATGATACTTTATAATTAAGTTTGTACAATTATTTATTCTCTATACTATTTTCTCTACAATTATTTCTTTTTGAAACACCATTGCATGTTTGAATTTTAAAAAAATAATGTAGTACAAGATCATATAGTAGAGGACCTATTATCTGAAACTCTGAAATCCATAAAAAAATATTTAAAAATTTATTGAATTTGTAAATTTTTACTAAAGTTTTGTAATTTCTGAAAATTTTCAAAAATTTTACAGATTTATAATTTTTTTTCAATCTATTGTTTCAATGCGCAACTAATGAAATAAGTTACTTTATTGGTGAGGGAACACAGACTCCTGCTCCCCCACTTTTGCTCCTGAAATCAGGAAAAAAAAAATCATCTTTTTTGTCAAATTTTAGTTTAGAATTAATTAATATTACGATTTGTTAATAAAAATGTCAGATATTTCTCTTCCTCCTTTGAAAAAATATTATGGCTACACCATTGTGTTATATTTGAATGCAGGTACAATAACAAAGTTCTGTTTATTTTTTTGTATCCTCTATTTATATTCTTGTCGTCCCTTCTCAAACATTCCAAAATGGTCTGAATGCTCATGGTTTCTAATTTTATCCAACATAATTCGTGAAAAGGATTAAAAATCATCGGGGGAAGGGGGAGTTTTCCTGCATAGTTAACAAGCAAAATTATTTAATAAATAAAATTTATTATAAATGATCTAGCAAATTTTTTTATGTAAATTATGTTGTTGTAAAGAAAAAAAAGGTAAATCTTGTAGTTAGAATCTTAGTTATCCCTTTCATTTTTTAAAAAATATTTTGATTGTTATCATCAATTAATGCAACAGTTAGTATTTATATAATTTTAAAATATTCAAAATATAAGTTATATTCATGTTATACATGGGATTGATTTAGCTTTGTTACTTTTATCTTTTTGAAAACTTTTATTTTTTCTACATTTCAAGGAGAAGGGGAGTTGAATTTTAAAAGGATTTGAAATCCAGAAAATTCCAAAATCTGGAAAACCCTTGGTCCCAAGGATTCTGGATAATAGGTCTTCTTGTGTATAATGCAAATAAAGGGTACTACTTGAGTTTCACTTCAACCAAAATATTATCGTCTAGCTATAAGATTAAATTCCAATAATGGATGCTTATTCGCGATTCCAGCGCTCTGATACGCTACCTGACGGCAGAAGTTATAAGTATTTATTTCAGTTACGCTTTATGACTGTTTTGGTTTTTTTACGTGCATCGTGGTTAAAAGGCCGAGTATCCGCGCTATATTTAATTATGAATAAAGGTAAAAAATTGAATAACACATTTTGCTGTGTACCACAGTGTAATTCTAGAGCATGTAAAGAACCAAATTTAAGTTTTCATCGATTTCCGAGGGAGACAGATTCTAGGAATGTCAAAAGAAGGAAGGAATGGATTAGGGTTCTGAGAACTGATAAAAAAATTACAGATCGAATGGTAGTTTGTTCAAAACACTTTCAAAAGCAAGATTATATTTTACCACGTAAGAACTCTTAAAATCTATTCCACAACTCACTGAAGTTAGAAAAAAATGAAGAGTAATTTTATTGTGTCATTGTGATAAGAATGGCTTTAAATAAAATATGTTTAAAATAATTAAAAAGAAAATACATTTTAAAAGCTAATTTTTATTCTATGGAATTAATATTAAAACTATTTAATCCCCCCTATTAAGATACATATACATTTTAACGTCTGAATTAAAATATTTAAACTAACTAAACTATGAAAAGTTGCTAATCAATTAAAAGTAAATGTAATACCTGTTGTTAAGATTTCAAGCTGAAGAAATTTATGTTTCAAAGTTGCTCGTGTCCAATTGACATGTTTCAATTTAATTGGAAATAAGCATATATATATATTTGTTATTTTGTTTCAGTTAAAAATATTATACTTAATAAATGTCCTATAAATAGATTAGGATACAACAGATAAATAAATAATGTAGGTTTTTTGTTTTTTAAATCATAAAGTTATTTATTTATAGTTTCATAACCAGAAAATCCACCAGGTAGGAGAATGCTTCATGATCACCCTTCTCCCCTCCTAGAAATCAAATTTGACAGAAAAATTAATATTCAATAATTTTATTTGGAGAAAGGGAGAGGGGAGGGGAGGTGAGGTTATCTAGATCTCCTTTTTTTCCATACATCACTATATATATTACACTGTAAATAACATACAGTTTGGTGTTTTGTCTTCTGTAAAAGAAAGCAGAAAAATGTTCTTTACCAAGTGCAAATGTTCTATACTGTTTTAAATTGTGTAAAAGTCAATTGTAAATAGTTCTTTCTAACACAATATTATATGGTATCTATACAACTTAGTATTTTTCATTCAATTCTTCAATTCAATTTATTCATTTTTCTAAAATCAATAAGTTTTGTAAATAAATTGTATTCATTAATAATATTTTTAATATTATAGTTAAATAATCACAATAAAGTAGTTATAGTTATAGTTATTATAGTTAAATAATCACTCTGTACAGGGGCCTCGCTAAGGGGGGGGGACAGGGGGGGAGCCTCCCCCCCAAACATTTCCAAATGTTGCTACAGTTGGCAAATTTAATTAAAATTTTAATAAAAACTGTAATACATTTCCTATTTTTGATAAAATTTGCAAAAGTTACAACTATAATTGGGAATATTATAAAACTTTTTACAAATAAGAACTGTATTACATTTTCTAAGTGTGGTAACTTGGAAAAATTATAAAACGAGTAAGCAAATATAAATATTTGACTTGGCAATTTAAGGTCTTCTCTCCCACCAATAAAAAGTCTTAGCGATGGCCCTGACTCTGTACTTTCTGCACAGGGTTGCAGGTTTTTGACATATGAAATTTTTTTATTGTTTAAACCTCAAATATTACATTGAAATATAAAATTTCATTTTAACTGTTGCATGTATATTACATATAATTTTTAAAATGTCACTGTTATTGTACATCAATGATGAAAAACTAGCAGTACAAGTATTATTCTTAAGTGTATTTTTTTTTTTTCAATAAATTTTTTATAATATTGTATTTTATTTTAAAGTAACTGCAAGATTTAGAAATGTTTTCATGGGCTGAATATTTTTCAAAAGTCCTAATAAATTAAAACAGTAATAAAGAATATTAGAATGCTATGAAACAATATACAGATACATATCAAGTGTTAAGATTTCATGAAGAACAATTTGCAACTGATCAGAAATAGCTGAAAGATTTATGCTGTATGATTTCTTTAAGTAAAATTTAATAAAATAAAACCTTAAAAATCACATTTTCAATCTCCTTTTAGAGTTTTTCACTTATTTTGGTTTTTATATCTGTTTGATAAAAAAAAAAAAAAGTATTCTATCACAATAAATGATTAAAAAATATATTAGTTATCATTTTGCTATAATTTAAAGTAAACAATTATAGAAAACATTGATTTATTTAATGCATTGGTAAGATGTTGTTTTAAAAACACATAATAGGTTTTTGACAAAATTATTATTATTACAATTTTTATTTAATATTATTTTATTATTTTAGATTTGCCTACAAAAAGACCACATCTGAAAAATATTGCTGTTCCTAGTCTTTGTTTACCCGTATTATCAACGGAAACAAAAACAAAGTTGATCGAAAAAGAAGCTGTGATTAAAGAACGTAATGAAAGATATGATTCGATTACCAGGTAATTTGCAATAAATGCCTTAAAATTATTTGAGTTTGAAACATATTTAATTGTGAATTTGGTATGTAGCACTGTAAAATATTTCATATTTAAAATTGTTTAATTTTTTGTAGGAAACGGGAGGCAAAACCAGTAGACCAAATAACTGGTAGTAATGAAGATGAAATTGTTGCCATCAATGTCCTTTTGAGTCTTTGCCCAAAACAGCATGGTGGAAACAATTGTGAAAATGTTGCTGATGTTAATCCTGATGTTGATGCTGATGTTGATCCTGATCCTTTAGTTGACGAACAAGAAAATATAGATCCCAATGAGGTAATAGCAAAGTTATGTTTAGAAACTGAAGGTGTTGTCAAACTTGACAAAAGCGTTCAAGTTTGCTCTGGGGATCTCCGATCACGAGTTCTAATAAATGTAGAGAATTTGAGCACGAAAGAATTAGGTTCTTTAACGGGTGTTCCTTCTCGAATTTTGTTAGACAAATTTGTTATTGCTCTTAAAGAAGAAATGAAGAACAAACCAAAAAGAAATTTGTCAGTTATGGAGCGACTCATTCTCACATTAATGAAAATGAAGTTGAATATAAGCTTTGTATTCTTGGCAGTTCTTTTTGGATGTACTTCAACTACAATCAGTACCATTTTCACTGAAACTGTGGTAGTTTTAGCTGGCATTTTAAAAGGATCGATAAGGTTCTCTTCCAAAGATGAAGTACTGTCTAATATGCCTATATGTTTTAAACATTTTTCTGATGTAAGAATGGTATTAGACTGTACTGAAATCTTTGTTGAGAGTCCAAAATGCTTAAAATGTTGTGTGAATACGTATTCACATTATAAAGGTAACAATACCATTAAATATATGGTATGTATAACTCCTGGTGGGATTATTTCATTTGTTAGTTTGGGGTATGGAGGAAGGGCTTCCGACAAGGAAATTTTTGAACAGAGTAGAGTTGTTGAAATGCTTGAACCATGTGTAGATGCTGTCATGGTGGATAAAGGTTATCACATTGACAGCATTTGTACAGAACATATGATCAAGCTAGTACGACCACCTTTTTTGAGAGGAAAAAAAGTGTTTCCAAATCATGAAGTTAAATTAACAAAAAAAATCGCAGAAGCTCGAGTTCATGTTGAGAGGGCAATTCAAAGGCTAAAACTATTTAAAATTTTTAATTCAGGAAAATTACAGTGGAAACTTGTTGGCCTAGCTGACAGTATGATGACAATTGCAGCAGGCATAACAAATCTTAGCTATTCAATTTTAGCGGAAGATAAATACATAAAATAAGGCTGTAGTATCATCCATCTCTATATATATGTAATATAAATCTAATTTTAAATAATTTTCAGATCTTGTATCCTCCCAGATTTTTTTTCTCTTGTTATTACTGTTTGCATTAAAAAACTATGCATATTCAATTTTAAATAATTGTCAGATCATCGTGTATCCTTCCAGATTTTTATTTATTTTTTGTTCTTTTTTTTCTTTTTTTTTTTCTTTTTTTGCTATCGCTGTTTTCATTCAAAAATAATGTTTATATTCAATTTTAAATAATTGTCAGATCATCGTGTATCGTCCCAGATTTTTTTTTCTCGCTATTACTGTAGGCATTCAAAAATAATGTGTATATTCAATTTTAAATAATTGTCAGATCATTGTGTAACCTGCCAGATTTTTTTTCCCTCTCTATTACTGTTTGTATTTAAAAACTACACATATATTCAATTTAAAATAATTGTCAGATCATCGTATATCCTGCCAGATTTTTTCTTCTCGCTATTACTGTTTGCATACAAAAATTATGTTTATATTCAATTTTAAATGTCAAATCATCGCGTATCCCACCGGGGTTTATTTATTCATTCTATTACTGTTTGCATACAAAAATTGTGTTTATATTCAATCTTAAATAATTGTCAAATCACTGTGTATCCCACCAGGATTTTTTTTTTTTCTATTACTGTTTGCATACAAAAATTGTGTTTATATTCAATCTTAAATAATTGTCAAATCATCGTGTATCCCACCAGGATTTTTTTATTCTTTCTATTACTGTTTGCATACAAAAATTGTGTTTATATTCAATTTTAAATAATTGTCAAATCATCATGTATCCCACCAGGATTTTTTTATTCTTTCTATTACTGTTTGCATACAAAAATTGTGTCTATATTCAATCTTAAATAATTGTCAAATCATTGTGTATCCCACCAGGATTTTTTTTTTTTCCTATTACTGTTTGCATACAAAAATTGTGTTTATATTCAATCTTAAATAATTGTCAAATCATCGTGTATCCTACCAGGATTTCTTTTTTTTTTTTTCTATTACTGTTTGCATACAAAAATTGTGTTTATATTCAATCTTAAATAATTGTCAAATCATCGTGTATCCCACCAGGATTTCTTTTTTTTTTTTTTTCTAATACTGTTTGCATACAAAAATTGTGTTTATATTCAATCTTAAATAATTGTCAAATCATCGTGTATCCCACCAGGATTCCTTTTTCTTTTCTATTACTGTTTGCATACAAAAATTGTGTTTATATTCAATCTTAAATAATTGTCAAATCATCGTGTATCCCACCAGGATTTCTTTTTTTTTTTTTCTATTACTGTTTGCATACAAAAATTGTGTTTATATTCAATCTTAAATAATTGTCAAATCATCGTGTATCCCACCAGGATTTCTTTTTTTTTTTTCTATTACTGTTTGCATACAAAAATTGTGTTTATATTCAATCTTAAATAATTGTCAAATCATCGTGTATCCCACCAGGATTTCTTTTTTTTTTCTATTACTGTTTGCATACAAAAATTGTGTTTATATTCAATCTTAAATAATTGTCAAATCATCGTGTATCCCACCAGGATTTCTTTTTTTTTTTGCATTACTGTTTGCATACAAAAATTGTGTTTATATTCAATCTTAAATAATTGTCAAATCATCGTGTATCCCACCAGGATTTTTTTATTCTTTCTATTACTGTTTGCATACAAAAATTGTGTTTATATTCAATCTTAAATAATTGTCAAATCATCGTGTATCCCACCAGGATTTTTTTATTCTTTCTATTACTGTTTGCATACAAAAATTGTGGCTATATTCAATTTTAAATAATTGTCAAATCATCGTGTATCCCACCAGGATTTTTTTTATTCTTTCTATTACTGTTTGCATACAAAAATTGTGTTTATATTCAGTTTTAAATAATTGTCAAATCATCGTGTATCGCACCAGGATTTTTTTCTTACTATTACTGTTTGCATACAAAAATTGTGTTTATATTCAATCTTAAATAATTGTCAAATCATCGTGTATCCCACCAGGATTTTTTTATTCTTTCTATTACTGTTTGCATACAAAAATTGTTTTTATATTCAATTTTAAATAATTGTCAAATCATCGTGTATCCCACCAGGATTTTTTTATTCTTTCTATTACTGTTTGCATACAAAAATTGTGTTTATATTCAATTTTAAATAATTGTCAAATCATTGTGTATCCCACCAGGATTTTTTTATTCTTTCTATTACTGTTTGCATACAAAAATTGTGTTTATATTCAGTTTTAAATAATTGTCAAATCATCGTGTATCCCACCAGGATTTTTTTCTTTCTATTACTGTTTGCATACAAAAATTAGTGTTTATATTCAATTTTAAATAATTAACAAGAGTATAAAAAAAAATCTAATTGATTTTTTTTTTATGTACTACGTATATAACCTTTCTATATGTAAAACATATTGTGTACATTTAAGATAAATAAAATGTGTTTTATTATTATTTATTGTGTCATTTAATCCTAAAGTTTGGAAAGAAAACATTAGAAAAAATCATAATTGCGCTTTTTTCATATAAAAGAACCTTGCATAAAACTTTCCATCTTCATTTTAGTAAAATTTTCAATCATGTATTAATTGTGACTGATTTCTTTTATATGGAAAAAGCGCAAATGATTAAATTTTAAATTGTAAAGGGCAAAAAAAAAAAAAAAAAGTATTTTTATATTAGCTAGGTTCAAATCTTGACTGCGCCAGTTTTTAACAGGATTGTGATGCAGACATGTCTTTCATTAAATTTAGATTTAAACTATTGCATGTATTTTCTTTGTAAATGGCCAGTCAGTACCTTTCGTTTTACAGAATTATACTTCACCATACTTGAAATACAATTAAAAATTAAAGACAGAACAAAAAAAGTCCAAAATTACAGATGTTACATTTAGAGTAATTTTTCAGTAGAAAATTTTTATAACTCAAAGTTGTGCATTATATGAACCACAATTAACAGATTTGTGGATAAAATTGAACCCATGCATTAACCACTTAACTGTCTGCCCCAAGATAAGTTGGGAGTAAACACACAGTTTCCCCATACCTGTCGCTGGTTAAGTGGTTAAATTTAGCTTTCTGGAGACTCGCAATTTTATGTCTGAGAGTTTGTATGTCATATGGAATTACACTATAAAGATCTTCTAATACAGTAGACTCCCTCAAATCCGCACAGCTTGGGACCATAGGTTGTGTGGATTTTAGAATTTTGTGGATTTCTGGTCATTACTTTGTTTACAATTTTTAAACAGTAATTTGAGTGCAATTAATAATGCAATCAGAACTATAGTGAATGCTTACAATATAATAAAATATTAAAATAAGTAATAAACTAAAATAATAAAAATTTAGATAATTTTTAAAATGATTAAAATACTAATACCAAAGGTCAAGTTAATAATTAATAATGCATGATTAAATATTCATTATAAAGATTAAAAGTATTTTTCCAAAATTATTCAATAAAACTAGCCTCATAAAAGTACATTACTAATTCATATCAAAATCATAAAATAAGGATTTTTTTTTTCAAGTTTAGCCAGGGTTAATAACGAAAAATTCTTAAATTAACCCATGAATATATTTGGTAGGAAGATTGTGATTACCAGTGATATCAGCAATATCTTGAATTTTTTCCAAAATAATTTATTCTTCCTTCATGAAAAATACATGAATAGAGTATTATTAAGAAAATTACAAATTAAAAAATATATGGAATTGATACAAAACTAAAAATTCAAATTTTGTCCCAATATCCAAACAGTTTCATTGTTTACATCCATAAAATATGTGCAAATTTTAGAGAGTTTCGATTTCTGGTTTGCGGATTTGAGGGAGTCTACTGTATATCTATTTTTTTAATCATATTTTCAATGGAGGCTTTGAGAAGTAGCATTGTATTGTTCCCAGGTGTCAGAAGAAAACCATAGAAATATTGATGTTTTTGTTTTAGTTTATTATCTTTGGTTATATAACTTAATTGGGGAACAAAATCAGATGCTGGCATTGATTTCCCAATTAGTGGACATTTTATCTCAATCAATCGCAAATTTTCATTTGATGAGACCATTCCATCTGGAGAAAATGCAAGCCAAGATTCATCCTTATCAACAATCAGTCCAGGTGTGACAACTTTATAGCCTGTAATGTGGCTATAAGCTTCCCTGGCTCTTTTTTCCATTTCATTTCCATACTCTGTGGCATAATTACCTCCAAAATTAGCACTGTAAAGTGCATTTAATTTCTTATGCCAGTCTGGAGATTTATTTCTTGAGTATGTATATAAAGTGTAGCAAACACTTCCTGTGATACGTTTTTGCCTTTCTTTGATCCACTGTTCTGAATCTTGACCTCTAGTCGACCAAGCTAATTTTACAATATCTTCCGGCAAAAGAACTACATTTTTTTCGTAGAATTCTTTCATCTCAATCCCCAAATTTTCTACATATTTTACACTTAAATTCTGCGATGCGATGAATCTGTTTTTCAAAATGTGCTTCATACAATCATGGACATCAGTAGAAGGCACGTCACTGAAAATAAAATTATTATAATTGTAATGCATGCTATAATAAAGATTTAGACAAATGCAATATACATTTGAGAACACGAGTCAAATCACAATATTAATACTAGTGTCTTTATGGAATTCACACCTTGTTATTAATGTAAATCTTAAAATATACACATAATTACTTAAAAAGCATTGAAAAATAGATATTTATTATCATAAATAAATAATGATAATTTATTATAAATAATTAATATCTATTTTTAAAAGCCTTTTAAGTAATTATGTGTATATTTTAAAATTTGCAAACTTGAGTAAAGGGAAAAAAAGAAAAACTTGCTTTATTTTGTATTTTGGCCATAGTAAAATCTCGGTTTCCAATGAAAACCAATGGATGCAATGAGAGATATTGATTTTCTGGGGATAAGACAAAATTTGAAACTCACATCCTCAATTCTGTAATATCTAAGGTAGAGGTCTGCACGGGCCGGAATTTCCAGGCCCGGCCCGTAGGAAAGTGATTTCGGCCCGGCCCGTTGCAAAACTCAAAAGTTCGGCCCGGGCCCGGCCCGGCCCGTTTAAATTTTTGTATTTTAGGCCCGGCCCGGCCCGTACAAAAATCAGCGAAAACAGGCCCGGCCCGGCCCGGCCCGTTTTGGCCCGTTACAATTTCTACGATTTCTAAAAAATTCATATTTTTATCATAGAACTAAGATTCTTTTAAAGAATACTGCATACATATCTATGGAATGATTTTACAGTATATTTTACAGCAAATACACATTAACAACGTTAATGATTATTTAGATTCTTAGGCTTTCAACATTCGAATAAAGATTCATTAAAAAATTAATATGGCTTAGAATAAAAGAAAAAAGAAAGAAAGCTAAAAACATCGTTAATTTTGAAGCTGTTTAATAAAAGAAGATTTATAAATATATTTCTATATCATTTTATTATAGATTTCAAATCCAAATTCATTCTTAAATTCAGAGAAGCTCCTTTCTGATACATTTCTAAATTAATTTTTTTTCTCAAAAACGCATAAGATTATCAGATATCTTTATTCAGAAACTATATAATCGAATGGCGTTATCCATTTTTTGATACAAGCAATTTATGAATACTGCAAACAAATGAAATACTGTCATAATTAGCGTTTTGAATAGAATTTCCGAAAGCAAGGGAATGGAGAAAAACCTACAATCATTTGAGAAACTATTATATCTCAACAAGGTTATACAAGTATTTTATTTACCAAAAATGAAAAACGCTATTCGATTCCAAATCCCTACAATAGTTAGGCTTATCACTTTTATACTCTTACAATTTAAAATTAATCAGAAAATGTGTCAAACTTTCGCACTATTGAGAAATTAATTTAAAAACCATCAAGAAGTACATATCCAAAGACTAAGCTAACATAAGTTCTTTATCGCTGTTAATTTTACAAATCATGTTTTCTGCCAATAATTAAGTCTAGTGCCGGTCCGGCCAGTCTATATGTAGAAAAATAATGTAAGCGTGATCTCGGACCGGCATGAGTCAACTAAAAAAATATTAAAACGGGTTACACATAATGTAATTCTCTGATGCCGATGCCACTGTACATTTTTATATTGATGTTGTCAAACTAGTATGACCACATTTATACTTATTCTCGTTAAAGCCATTTTCGCTGAAAATAGCTCATATTTTATCATTTCTGCTTAAATCTTCAAAACGGGCCGGCAGGCCCGAAAAAAATTTTTTTCGGCCCGGCCCGGCCCGTTGAAAAAACTATTCTAAATCTGCCGGGCCGGGTACGGGCCACGGGCCAGGCCCGGGCCCGTGCAGACCTCTAATCTAAGGGAAACCTGGGATACTTGACACATAGCTCTTTTTTTTTTTTTTTTTTTTTTTTTTTGAGACTGGGAAATATTTGTATGTTGGAAGTGACATCACACAAAAATTTAATTGGGCATATTAGTGTAAGACTTATATAATAAAAATTAAAAGTATCAATTTTGTTTGACAAAAATAAAAAGGTATTAACTTAACGTAACTTTTGTTCTTACGTGCTTCAGTCAAGTATCTTTAACAATAATATGCTTAACCCAAATTGAAAGTTTTGAACATTCATAATTTACTACCTTTACAATTCAGAATAATAATAAATATTATGTAATACTTAGTGTAATATATAGAGATTAAATCTACACATTCATTTAAAGAAAAAAAAATCTTGAATTAACAACTGGGTCAAGTATTTTTAATTTTTCCAACCACATAAATTAATAATTAACTAATGGATGATTAGTCTGTATAGATTAAAAACTTTATAGAAATAAGGGATGTTGAAAGCTAGTAGGCATTGTAAGCATTTTTTAAATTAAATCATTGAATCTTTATGTAATGTTTTCCACCAAAAATTAAAAATAAAGATACTTTTCGGTTAGATGGCAGAAAGTGTTTTATATATATATATATATATATATACAAATATAATATATAATTGCACTATATTTGTGTATATACAATAGACTCCTTCAAATCCTCACACCTTGGGACCCTTGCGGAATTTAGAATTTTATGAATTTCTGGTCATTGCTTTGTTTACACTTTTTACACCGTAATTTGGATTTAATTAACAATGGAATCAAAAGTATAATGAAAGCCTACAATAAAATAAAGCATTAAAATAAGTAATAAACTAAAATAAAAATCTAGATAATTTTTTAAATTATTAAAAGCAAAGGTCAAGTTAATAATCATGTATGATGAAATGTTCATTATATAGATGAAATGTATTTATCCAAAAATTTTCTAAGAAAGTTGCCTCATAAATGTACATTTCTAAATCACATAAAACTCATAAAATAAGGAAATTTTAATTTAAATTTAGGCAGTTTCATTGTTTTAGGTTTAGACTTAATAAAAAAAAACTTTATTAATACATACATTTATTTGGTATGAAGATTGTGATTACCAATGATGTCAGAAATATCTTGAATTTTTTTCAGAAATAAATTTATTATTCTTTCATGAAAAAAACTTGAATTCAGTTATATTAACAAAAACTATAAATTAAAATATATATGGAATAAATATAAAGTTTAAAAAGTGAAATTTTGTCCCTATATCTGAACTGAATGTTTCATTGATTACATCCATAAATTATGTGCGAATTTTAAGATGTCTGCTGTATGTGTATAACACAGTTGCTTGGCTAATTTAAAGTACTAAAATAAATAAACATAGAAATTATTTGAAAGTAAAAAATACTTAAATAGAATTTTTTACCTGGTACATTATAATTTAAAATTTTATTAAAATTAAGGGATGTCAAACTGTTATACTGCATTATTTTATAGGCATTTTATCTCTGAATCTTTATGGATTTTTTTTTTTTTTTCAAATAATTACTAAAATTTCAACAATAAGTATGAGAGTTATTTGAAAGAGAAAAATACCTAGTAGATATATTTTCTTGGCTCATCAATGCACGACGTCCTTTTATGTGCAGCGCTAAAGCAGAATCAGGACGAGCTTCAATAAACATTGCAGTATATTTTGCCAAGTTTTCATCGCTCACAACGTGATTCTCAAATGTTGATGAGACACAACAAAACTCTTGCAATGGCACGGTCTGGTAATTACTGGCAATTGCTGTTTTTTGGGACGACCAAAGACATTTTACATCTGTTGAAGATAATTTCTCGAACTTCGAAACATCATTCCTAAAAAAAAAAAAAAAAAAAAAAAAGTATATGTATAGAAAATTATTTAAATTCTATATACACTTTTTTAAATTATTTTTAAGCATAAAATACAAATTCAAAAAATGTGTATTTAATGGATTAGTTTGCTTAATAACAGTTAATTTTACATTTATTTTCTAATAAATTGGATATTTCTTAATTATGTAATAAAATACAGTACTTTCCAGTTAGCCAGGCACTAGTGTTATACATACATATATATATATATATATATATATATATATACAAACATATACACATATATAATGTGTATAAACAAGTACTGGTACCCAGCTAACCCAAAAGTGCCTAAAATATTTAATAAACAAAAATTAACTGCAAAAAAAAATTATTCAAACTCATTTTATACTTTCTGATGTTTGATGTATATAAATTTTATTAATCCTATGAACTTAGTGTACATAATTATCAGTCATCATTGACTCAAGACAAGATTGCAAATTTTAAACAAAACAATATATACTCTTAACCCTTTATCTATCGAATTATAAATTCATGAAAATTTTATATTCTAAAGCATTTAATATAAATTGTTTAAACTAAATTAAAATATTTACATAATCATTTAATAAGTTTTTGAAGGATTTAGAAGGTTTAATTAATTTTTAATTTGCAAAGATTTTGTGCAATATTTATAACACCACTGAAATCCTTTATTTTAAATTGTTTTCTTAGTATTTTGTTGACTTATGAAATGTACAAATATGATGTTTTTACAATATAAATAAAGAAATATTTCCAAACTGAAAAATCCCCACCCCCCTCCCTCAACCCCCAAAAAGCTGAAAACATGTAAAAGCAAAAGAAAACACCCTTTTAAAAATTTTGTTGTTTTGTGTAACCAATAATGCTTTTGGAACAAGATAAAGTGATGTATTTAGAATTCATTCTAAACTATACTACAACTAATCATCGTATTGTATGAATTTTATAGTAAGTTATTTTTATGGTACCTATAATTACTGTCGGATGATAAAGGGTTAAATAGATCTACTTTGAGGTGGCAACTTCTCTCCCAAATCATCCTACATGGCACTGTGTTTTACAAATTGCCACACATATGTATTCACATTGAAGGGTCTAAATTTAGAGGGCATTAAAATTAAAAGAACTCATTTTTTAAAATCATTTTATATGTTTATAAAAAATTATTTAAAAATGCATTATTGAATCTGTTATACATTTTAAAAATGCATTGTTAATTTGTTGATGAAGGTTTAAAATTAATGGTTTGTCATAAAGTAATATAATATAAAAGGTGTATCATTAATTTATGTTTGCTTTGTTTGTAACACACATATGTGCATGTTTGTTTGATGTTCGTTGTACGCATAATTAATAAATATTTATGTTTATATAAAATTTCTTTACAATTCCATTTTCCTTTTAAATTTTTTTGACAGTTTCGTTTTCGGTTTTAGTCTTAAAAACCTGTTTCTTAAAGCGCCAATTACATTTGTAAATCTTTCACATATATTTTACTGCATTTTGATGAAATATTATTCACAACAGCTTTTTAAGCTTAGAATTTGTTATAAATTTATAATATATATATATTTATTTGTTTATTTATTTAAGGAAATGTATGAAATTAATAAAAAAAAAATCTAGTCATATAAACTAAATTGTAGTGCAAGTCGTAAATAAAATTAAACATTTACATATACATCTTTAATTTCTACATAGAAACTACTGCTTGATTAGAGATTTCTTTAAGGAATTTATTTGTATACACACAATTTATGCCAATAAGTCTCATGATGCACTTACCTACTGCAATGAATTAAAGTTGCTGCGGAATGCTTGCAACGACCCGTTGATCCTGCTTTGCAGGAGCACAACAAAGATATTATTTTCAAATTATCTTTTTCTACCTTCAAATCACAATTGATTTCATGGGGAGGCGCAGATAATGCACTGGTCTGTAAACATAGTGATAGCAATTTAATAGTGCTATCATCCATAAATTTTATGCCACAAGTAATTAAGTGGTTGGCTTTTAGAATTCTTTCCCCCTCTTCTATGCACCTACTATTAGAATTTCCGTCTAGAAACTGAAATATATCTATTAGGCCAATTCGCAAATCCATTTTTAAAGAGAAAAATAATGTATGAATAAAAGGTAAACAACGAGGTAAACAGGGTAGATAACTGGAAATATCCGCCATTATGATTTACTACAGCGCCACCTGCAGGAGATTTGAATCGCGAATATAAATGTCATATTTATCTGATGTTAACCCCTTGAAGGTCGGTGGGATAAAATATATCCCACTTAGTTTTAATTGTGAAATGCTACATTAATACCAGAATTTTGAAATGGAAATTTTAATTTTATGAATTATGTGAAGAAAAGCTTTTAACTGTTTTGAAACCAATTTGTTTTTAAATTCTGGTGTCGTTCAGTTATTACACCATTTTAAGAATGCAGGGCCATAATTACCGCTGGTCAGCCGGAGCACTTCCCCGGGGCCTCCAAGCCTAAGGGGCCCCAAACTGATGGTTAAAAAAATTATTGATTTTAGTTTCTAGTCTACCTTTATATAAAATGCCCAGCACCTAGCTAAAATTTAGTAATAAAAAAATTCAAAGTCCTATAGGAAATGTTTTTTCATCTCCTTCGATATACTCCATACGCAACGCATTGCAAGCAAAAGAAGCTCTAGAGCAGACAGCAGAATGTTGAGTCAAATGTGTTATGTCACACAGCATGTTTGCAGATCTCACTGAAACTAGTACCGTATTTTCGGGCGTAAGCGCCGCGGCGCATACGAGTTTAAAAGTTAAAATTATGCTTACTGCGGCGCTTCTGCCGGGGCGGCGGATACGATATATATATTTTTTCCTTGCAGTGATATTCATTAAGGAGGCGATTCTGATCGGAACTTTTCTGAAAACTGTGAAAAATCAATCATCAGGAAGAAAATGCGAAGCATAAAAAATATCGCGAATTTCGACAAATGATAGCCTAATTTTTGTCAATCATTCGCAGAAAAAGCAAGAATCTTATCAAAGGATCGGGAGAAAAAAACACGACTTTTATCAAAGGGTCGCGGGAAAAGCACGAATATATAAAAAGAAAAAAAATGTGTAATTCATGAAAGGATCACTTGAAAAACTACAATTTTATTATCGTAAAATCCGGTTAATCTGCCCTTCCCAATCAAACGCTAGTCCTCATTATAGGGAAGTTGCAATCAGCTGATAAACCATTGTATTCTACTGGAGGTAAGGGTAGTTCAACCAATCAAGACTGCGTATTTTAGTCTTTTACCTCCAGCGTGACGTCAATTGCAACTGCCCTATAGAAAAATCGCTAATTTCGCCAAAGAATTACGAAAAATAACCGCAAATTTATTGAAAGGCTTGCAAAAAATCATGAATTTCGCCGAAGTATCGCTAAAAAACCCACATTTCGACGAAAGATTGCAGTAAAAACGCGAAATATGTCAAAAAATCTCTAAAAAACACCAATTATGTCAAAAGATCGCGGAAAAATTGTGACCTTCTCAAAGGATCGCCAAAAAGAATTGTCAAAAAAATTGTTAGAAAAAACGCAAATATGTCGTATCTATAAATAAACAGTAATAAAAAACGAGAAAAACATAAATTCAGGCAAAAAAACGCAGAAAAAAGGAGAAATTTGAAAAAAAAAGCATGAAATCTATTAAAGAATGTCGAAAAAACGAAAATTTCATCAAAGATTCATGATTCATCCATTTCATCATGATTCATGCCATTCTCAAAGGCGAATGAGAACGGGATGAATCATAAAGAAATGAATGGATCATGAATCTTCGATGAAATATGCGTTTTTTCGAGATTTTTTTAATAGATTTCATTCTTTTTATGATTTACAAATTTCTCCTTTTTTCTGCGCTTTTTCAACAGAATTTGTTTTTTTTAAAACGTAAATTTTTTCAAGTATTGCTTCAAGTATCAAAATTCATGATTCATTATGCATTCAAATATTCATGATTCAATTCATCATGATTCATCCCCATAAAAAACGCAAATTTTTTCAAGTATCGCGAAAAAACTGCAAATTCGTCAAATATCGCGATAACACCCAGCAAATTTCGTCAAATATCGCGATAACACCCAGCAAATTTCGTCAAATATCGCGATAAAACCCTGCAAACCTCGTTACAAACTATAAAAAAGTATTAAAAATCGCGAAAAAAAGGCTGCACGAATTCAAATTTAATTTTATCGTAGAAAATATACAAAATATACTAAATTTAAAGTTGGATTTATATTACAAATGTTAAAAAAACGTGAAAAAAAACTGAATATAATGCAATTTTTAACAGTTTGATATATTTTCGTAAGTGCGGCGCATACGGCGGTGCAGCGCTTCTGATGAATATTTGTTTTATTTTAATGCATTTTGGGAGGTGCGGCGCTTACGGTGTGTGCGGCGCATACGCCCGAAAATACGGTATAAGGAAAAAAATATGGACTTCAAATCGGTTGAATAATACAAAAAGCATCTAAAAAATTCCGGAGAATCTTTCTTCTTATCTATTAATAAATACTTAAAATCGAAAAAAAATTATCAGAATCCATCTTTCAAAAGGTTTTTAAACAGAGGCGTATGATCAAGTTACATAAACTCAAAAATGAATCTAAACAAAACGCTTTTTAAAGGATTCAATCAATTAGAAGTCTGTATTTTCTCCACGAAGCTAGCTTCAGTGGGATCGGCAAAAATTGCATCGACGCCAGGTGCCTGCCGAGTAGGGTTGCACAATTCTACATTTTTTAGTCATTTTTTGGTTATCCTATAGTGTATGGTTAAACAGCGGCATGCGAAAAAAAACTGCAAACCGGAGCAAAGTTTCAATTTGTCCCTGGCGCGAGGAGCCCCACTAGTTTGCCCCAGGGCCTCCAAGTTTATAGTTATGGCCCTGTAAAAATGGAAGTGCTTTGCCTCTCAAAGGATTAAACATGATACAGTAGACTCCCTTAAATCCACACACAATTTACAGATGTAAACAATGAAACTTTCAGTTCATATACAGGGACAAAATTCGACTCTCTTAGTTTTATATCAATTTCATATGTACTTTAAGTTGCAATTTTTCTTAATATTACTGAATTCATGAAGAAAGAATAAATTTATTTCTAAAAAATTTCAAGATATTGCTGATATCAATAGTAATCACAGTCTTCTTATCAAATATATTTATATATTAATCAAGCATTTTTGATTATTAAGATGTTTATTTTATAATGATATAATATGATATGTAATACTTTATAATAATATATACTTACTACTTATTTTGATGTTTACTTTATTATGTTATGTTATTACTTATTTTAATGTTTTATTATAATTTCAATTGCATTATTAATTACATTCAAAGTATTGTTTAAAAATTGTAAACAAAGCAATAACCAAAAATCCACAAAATTCTAAAATCCACACAATCTCTAGTCCCAAGCTATGTGAATTTGAGAGAGCCCACTGTATTAATCTGCAATATTCCTTAATATGACTGATTCATGTTTTTTTTTCATGAAGGGAGGATAAATTTATTTTTCAAAAAATCAAGATACTTCTGATATTACTGGTAATTACAATCTTTTGTTGAATGCATTTAAGCATTAATTAAGCTTTTTTGATTATTAAGTCTGGCTAAACTTGAAATACAACATCCTTATTTTATGATTCTTCTGTGAATTAGTGTAGCTTTATGGGGTAAGTTTCATTGAATAATTTAGGAAAAAAAGCATCACATCTTTATAATGAATACTTAACTATACATTATTGTTTATTTACGTGACTTTTGTTTGTAATATTTTAATCATTTGAAAAAAAATCTACATTTTTAATTTTTTTGTTAATTACTTTTCTTAATTATTACATTATTCAACTATATTATAAGCATTTATTATAACCTCAATTGCATTAATTATTACATTTAAATTAGTACTTTAAGAATGTAAACAAAGCAATGATTTGAAATGCACAAAATTCTAAAATCTGCACAACCTCTGATCAGAAGCTGTGCAGATTTGAGGGAGTGTATTGTACCCATATTTGTTATGTCATCAAAATATTTTAAATAAGACTTTTTATTTATATTTTTTTTAAAGAGGATAATTAATTTCTTTGTTCTTTCATTATTTAATATAAAAATTATGTCAATTCATGTAATTTGGTGTACAGTTTGGAAAAATTGGTCAGCAGGAAAAACAAGTAGTACCAGATGAAGATGATATATATAAATATAGTCCATCATAAAAAATATATGTATGAGAAATAAAAATAGGTTTTACCTTTAAAATATTAATATGTTTATCCCAACCTGTTTGCTAAGATAAATGAATTGTAAAATATATTTCTTCCTAACTTTTGCATTAAAATGATGGCACAAAATTTCATGTGTTGTTATTTTTACTTTTGTTGTTACTATAGAACATGTGATTACATTGCATTACAAATGCAAGATGTTTCATCCTAACTGAACTTGCATTGGAAGGGATAATTTTGAAAAAAATAAAAAACATTACAATGGGAATGCAATCATCATCAATCTCATTTTGTGTGAAATATTATAAAAACTATGACGAATTCTTGAAAAACAGAGTGCCCAAGCAATTGATAATACTGAATGAACTAACATTCGAGGTCCTATTTTTGGAGTGGCAGGCATACTGCTTGTCTTTGTAATGGAAATGTCTACCATTTTTTTTCAATACAATCATATATACAGAAAAGGTGAGAATGTCTTTTAAAAGTTTTTTTGTATTATATTTCAGTTTTCTGAAAGTTAGTCGCTATTACAAATTGAATTAGAGCAGAATACCCTGTATTTTAATTAAATACATGATTTCCCACCCCATGTTCTATGGTAATCTTTCATCAACTTGATGCCTTCTATTATCCCTTTTTTATTTGACACTTGAATTTTGTAATGGCCTGTATATTCTTTTCTCATGTATTAGTATATTCATTTTGCATGGATCAATACATTTTTTAGCTTAAAGTAAGATTCCATGATAGGTAGGTTCTTTTTCACACAGTTTAATAAGCCTGGAGATCTACTATTCTTTATTTAAAAATGTGTGCATTTTTTAAGTCAGGTCAAATTTTACTGATCTTTCAGTAAAATTTGATGCCAGGTTTAACTGAGGCAATGATTTTCATACGTTACTGAAAATTTTGGCCTGAGAATGAAATCAGTCCCAGATCGATATGGAAAAAATAAGTTAGGTTCGGCTTGGGAAATGTATTAACTCTATTTGCAGGCTAGAAGCTGGCCCATGCAAGTCTCACTGCAGGCCCATTGAGGCATTTCTAATCTGTTCTTGTAAATTATGTAAATATAGGATGATTATAAATGGGTGAAAAAGGCTTTTGACTGCACACATTTTCCTTTATCAGAGTTGCAATCCATAAAAGTACTTTCTTTATTATGGTTTTAAATACAAGCTTAAGGCATAGTTCCAGTATCATCTAGTACAGTCAAAGATCGATTATCACATCACCCATAATCCACAATTTTCTATAATTCACGTTACTTTACGAATGTAAACAGTGAAATAAACAGTTAAGAAAATTTACAAATTTGTGATGCAAAAATGGTTTTTTTAAACAAATAATAAAATAATTGAAAAAAAAAATCATAATAAAACATTTATTTTGTTTTAGTATATCTCTTTTATTTTATTAACAGTAAAAAGCAAACTGTATTACAGAACATATCTAATCGTTTTTATTTAAATGCACATATGTATAATTTTTTTTTTTAATAAAATAACTTTCAAAAACATTTTTTGAAATAGCATATTAAATGAATTTTTATATTTCTTATTTATCCTTTCATATTATATTGATTATGAATTGAAATGCTATTTAGGGATAATAAAATGACGTACAATCCATAATACTCTATAATCCACAAAATTCCATAATCTGCACAAGCGTTGGCCCCAATTTGTGCGGATTATAGAACTTAAACTGTATACTCTTTACCCGATATATACATATTGGAAAAAAATGCCAACTTTTATTAAACAATTGCAGAAATAATAAGCGAGTTTCATTGTATTTCTACTTGGTCATGGGCAATGAAGTTTTTGTTTACTGCTTATAATTATTTTGTATAAATTGTTTGATATTATTTGATGATATAACTTTTGAAGCATTTTAGCACACATTTTTATGTGTGTGTACTTGAAAACGTTAATAGAATACCCTGTGACATAGAAAGTCACATAAAATTTGGAAAGACAGGAATTCTTAAAGTAGTCAGAGAAAGAAATTAATTTTGTAAAATATACAAAAAAAGTCAGAGAACTTTACAAATATTTTCTATAAAGTTGTGAAAAATCTGGAGGGAGGGCGGAATTATGTAAAATTCAATAAATAATCTAGGGAGGGGGGGGGAATCATGAAGTTTGTCAAACATCTGAAAAAATATTCAAGGAGCGATTGCAGAACAAAATTGTTTAAGTTCAATTAATTTTTGTAATTTTATAATTTGTAATTTTTTTAACTTCAATTTTTGTTAAAGGATTACTGAAATAGAGAATTTTTTTGTATGCACATTTGATTATGGAATTTTTTTATATTTTGTCATTGAAATTGTCAGACTCTTTTGCTGGGAATCCTGAAATACTTATTTTGATCCTATCTCTGTGAATAGGAATATTGAAATATCAGTATTAGACTTTGGGAATCAATTCTTATTGTGATAAATGCAGATTTCTATGATGTGTATTTTAATCGATTTTCAAAATTTCCAGATTTTCTCACCACTAGTAGATTGTAGCAGTTCATCATAAAGATTAGAGTCCATCACAGCATAGTTATCTGAGTTCTGCTTATTACACAGTGAATAGGATTGATTGGATGTCAGATCAAGAGATATTCCCTCTTACGTTCTGAAGGTGAGTTAATGAGTCAAATTTCATTTTTTAAATCTTTCTTGGTCCCCTTTAACACATTGGCAGCTGACATCACTTAGTTGAATAAGTTCATTTCTTGAAAATAATCAACATAATTTGGCTCTTTGTTGTACTTTGAAAAAAAAAATCAAATAGAAAATAATCTTGGGTAGCTTTTTTGTTTTATAAAATATAAGTTATTTTCAAAAAGTAAAGATAAACCTGAGACAGTAGGATAGAAAAAGTTTTGCTGAGTGTATTAGTAACATGTATTGAAATTTTGATCATTTAACCTTTCCCTTACTGTTTAGTTTTCATGTTTATAAGAACTTTTGTTGGCAGAATGCGAAACCTATTCCATTCACGCTGTAGGGAGAATAGGCACTGTGAGTGAGATATCCTCTATGAATTAATGGAAACAATGGACAGTGTTGTTTTCTATTTTCTGTTTTGAGTAAAATTTTATTTTAAATTAAGTGGATTTTGCATTTTGTACTAGTTGTTGGATTAGTCCTTTCTGAAGTATGAATATATATTTTCCTATTTTTTGTGGCTTTTAATAAAAGCATGTTTATTTTATTTTATTTATTCTACATTTATATTTTTAGCTCATACATATTTCCCTACTGCTTGTTGCCTGACTTGGTGGCTATGCGATAAATTCGCCAATCCTATCAACCTAAATATTTAGATCCAATGAAAACAAATGATAAAAATAAATACTGTAAACAAATAATCTAAAGAAAATCACCAATTTTTTAAAAAAGCCCTCATTAATACTTTAAAGTGGTTAACTCTAAAAAGATTATGTTATGCTATATTCTGAGGAGGAAAGTTATTATTTTAATAATCATATTTTTAAATCATCTTATTTACTATATTTCCCTTTTGTTAATTTATTTTAATTTAATAGAATAGAATTACAATATCACTTTTAAAAATATATAATTCATTAACAGAAACAAAAAGGTACTTTAAAAACATATGACATATCTGGAATGTTTATTCATCTCAAATTTTTACAGATTTCCTTATTTTCAACATGGATTAGCTCTTTTCACCCATGCACAGATTCAATAAAACTTGGCGCGTCAGTATAGTGAGTCGTTATCTGCACAGTGATCTTGTTTTGTGCAGCATGTGTTTATGATGTCTGCGTCAATTCAGAATTTCATCAAATGTCACTAGTCATGTGTTTTCTTTGTGCAAAAGTTTGCCTCTCACGGATATTCATAAAGAAATTGTTACATGTTATGAATCTCTAATGAGACTCTAAAAATGTAATGAAATAGTATGAAGTTTTCTGTGGAGGTAACACCAATGTTTATGAAGAACCTTAAACAGGTTGTCCGTCTGAGTTACACTTCTTTAAATAAAGGAGGAAGCGATTTGGGTAAATGGGTTGTCTGCTGAAACATGTTGTAAAGCAAAATTTCCAAGACAATGATGAAGTCTAAATCAAAATTTTAATATGGTTGCTACAATAGGTGGTAAACTTCTATGATTGTGCGATACAAAAGTTTGTACCCAGAAAAAAGGCTGCTTGTTAATCAGTTTCCAATTTTCACTTGGTAAAGCTAAGTCTTTGGGCATTTAATACATTCTTATATTAAAAATTTTACACCAGAAAATTAACATTTGTAACTTCTTTTTTCTGTGCACTGAAAAAAAATTCTTAGTTGTCAATACATTTTTTAAATCTATGAATTAAATAAAAGTAAATGAATCAAATTAAAAATATTAAAGCAGTCTGCACACCGGGAAATTTTATTGTATAAAATAATCTAAAAATGTTTAAATTCCCATGTATAGTTTTTGTTTCTATAAAACTTTTTTAATGGAAACAATTTTTATCAACTTTAACATTAAATATCTCTTAAAATAATTATTCTACTAAAAAACTGCCTGCGCCAGTGTATTTATCAAACATTTCTGTATGTTACCACTAATTTTCATAATTTTATATGTAATAGCTCTCTTAATATTAACGAAAAAAGACTTCCGGTCACAAAAAATAATTGTCAGTGTTGTTGACAGCATTAGTTACTTTTTTTAGAATAGAGATATACTCGTTATCAGAAATTTATTAACAGCAGTGAGGAAATATGAGAGAACTTTGAGATAAACTGTTCTGCATAGAAAGATTTTTCTGTATCAGTGATGATGGCTCAAATGTGATAAAATCAAGTCATCTGTGGGAGATGTGTAAACAAATTTGAAATTACATTAAAATTCATGGATACTTTTAAAATTATGCATTGAATACCAGATGATATTGTAAGAAGAAAGAAAAAAGAATTTTGGAATAAAAAACAGCATATACAGTTTGTTAGTATCTGAAAGTATAAAGTAGTAATGCTAATAAACAGTATAAATAGAAGCTATAAAAGCAATGACAAAATAAATAACATGTATTATATATATATTTATATTATTTTGATTAAATGCTACTAATAACTTATTTGTTTTAGAATAAAATATTTCTTTTTTTTTTCTCTTCTATTCAATGTTCTGCTGCAACTGTCATACTCTCTATAGACACAATCATAATATTATAACACTGTTTAAGGATACTCTTCAAAAATTTCATCATCACATTTTATATCATATATACATCTCTAAAAAAGCATTCCAAAAATAAAAATAAAAATATTTTTTACCCATGTTCTTTTATAAGAAGTTTTAAATTTAGTATAAATGATAGTAAAAAATTTAATTATTTCATTAAAATGCACAGTTTGTCCCAATCGCCATTTACAATAGATTTAAAAACTTCCTAAATCTGGAGGAATTCTGAAAAAACATTTTTGTGTATTATAACTCCCTTCGCCAGAGTAATATATATATTTTTAATCCTCATTGCTTTTAAAATTTATCATTGTTTTCTTAGATGATATGGAATTATAGATTTTCCTCTTTAAATTTGCTTTATTTTTTATTTTATGAATAGTGTTAAATTTGCTTTTATGTATCAATATTTTATTTATAAATAATTGATTAAATTTTAATTTATAATGTTTATAAAAATAAAGTTTCGCTTAGTCACTGTATGTCAGCAGTGGTTAGCAAAATCTACCACATGTATTTTTCTGAAAATTTGTATGAGGGTAGTTCAAAGATTATTCTCGTGCACCTAAGTCTCAGAATTTTAATTTTTTCATAATTACCAGAGTTATTAATTACAAACTTATTAAATGTACAATCTTTTTCTGAAAATCGGAAGAAAGCCTGCACATGCTCTATTCAGTGCAATCTTTTTTGTCTGAAAATAAAGTATCTGTTTCCATTTGAAATGGCAGGGGATGAAATTTTCTAATTCATACTTCTACTTTCAGAAAATTAGGAAAAGTATTTGAGGAATCAGATTAAAGTTGTGTATAGATAAGGAGAAAAAACTTCATAATCCGAATACCTATATTTGATACAAAATTGGTCAATATTTTTTTTAATAAACTCATGAAACAATTAAAAAATGATCTAGAACAGTGGTTGGCGTAATCATTAAAAAAATGAATTAAAAAGAGATCAATTTCCTGTCGATCTCTCCATTTACATTCCGAAAATAAAACGAAATAATTGCGAACTAGTGAGGGTAAGTAAATATAACTAAGGTATAGGTTTAAAAAGCATTAAATCTATGTATGTAAAACTCCACAGGGAAAAAGGAAGAGGAAGGGGGGAAAGCATAATTGTAAAATTTTCTACAATAAATTTGATTTTCGATCTTTTTTTCTGTAATCCTCTGTTACATAATATTTATATCGTATAAAAAGTTTCAAATACGGATTGATACACAGGTTTATTCCAACTGTGCGATAGTCTACAGATGGTGAGGGGGTACAATTTCTAATTATTTTGACTTTATCATGCGATATATGATTGGATTGCCTTCTGATCTCTCTTTCATATTATGTACCAGGCTTGACCAGTCTAATTCCCAGGAGGCACTTGCCTAACTTTTTTGAACTCCTTCAAAAACAAGAAATCCCATATAGATAATCAGCATACATTATGAAACGCTTTCAACACATTCTGAATATCGTAGCATTTTCATCCATCTGCATTAATTCTAATTCTTTGTGCAAAGAACAAAACATAATTATAATGAACGAAAAATAATGTGTGCAACAACATGAAACACTTTCCAACATATTCTGAGAACTGTAACACCTATATTTTCATCCATCTGCAGTAATTCTACCACCCGTGCAAAGTACAAAAATAATTATAGAGAACGGAAAATAATGATCACATAATAGATTACGAAGAACTTTTCAACGATTTCTGAATAATGTAACACTTATCAATGGAATCCATCTGAAGTAATTTCATTGCCTTGTACAAAGAAAGATAAAACGGGCATACAACATAATTAATTTATGAAACATTTTTCAAATAATTATGAAAAATGTAACACCTATATTTTCATCTATCTGCAGTAATTCTACCACCCTGTGAAAAAAACATAATTATCAAGAACGAAAATGTACTTACAGCATAGATTATGAAACACTATTCAACAAATTCTACATTAGGAGCATATTTTGGATGTTCATATAAAACGCATTGCGTAGCCTGGCAGTGGAAGGTTAAATTATGAGATTTTGCTGTGCGTGAGCCACTCGCCTGCTTTACAGTGCCGGTAGCTGAGGTAGCATGAATTAAGAGCTTCGTTCGGGAGGTGGATTGTTTAGAACATTGCGCGTACCCTGGCGGTGGAAAAGAGAATCAACAGATTTTGAAGGACATTCGCAGCATTACTGCTATAGGGTGCTATAGGCAGCAAGCGCGCATTTCATGGTGTATTTGCAATACTACGCCCCCGAGTGTCGAAAGTGGGAAAACAATATTTTCTAGCGCGTGCATGACATACCCAGTTTTCGGTATCATAGGCAGTTAGAATCCCGATGTTTGTTTTGAACATAGTGTGCAGCACGCACTGTTTATGCTATCTAACAGCACACAAATCTATTCGGAAGACTTTTTTCAGTTATTCTTTTTTTCAATTTTAATAAACATTCAAATTCGTCTGAAAGAATCAAGAGGCCCAGGCATCTCAAGATCGGTCATATAGGTTACTTAAAATTTTTATTTAAATTATTTTCTCGGTGGTAGTTTATTTATTTAGTTGGCAATAAAGTAATTTCGATTTTCACATATAGAGAGCGTTATGGAAAGTTTTTTGAAGGATTTTTGTGAGTTATATTCTTGGCAGTTTGCTACTTGATGGCAGTTGACATTGAGGTTGCTTCAGAAACGCGTGCAGTGTGATTTTGTTTGCATACGTTAGTTGAGGGGCAATTTTAACATGACGTCCAAAGACGAATATTTTAGTTATCTCACTTTTTTATTTACTTTGAGAAAAGAAAGCTGCGGCGGCTCATAAAGAGATATTATTTTTTTATGTTAGTTATTATTGCATTATTTTTTATTAAATCTATTATTTTATATATCAATTTATATTTTGTTTATTTGAGTTTTTATTGCAGTTTAATAATTATAAAATCAGGAAAATCACCTGACACGCATTAAAAATATAAGCATAATATAACTGGGAGTATACTGTAGATTTTAATACTATGACTCAAATTTTATTTCAATTCAGTTTTCTGTGCTTATTTCTTTTTAAATTTCTTTTTTAGAAAAAGTTTGAACTATGCAGCAAAATATTCCTGAACAAGATCTTTATCAAAAAGCAACTTCTGACCCACAGCAAGGAAAATTATTTGTTTGTGATGTATGTCACAGAGGATTTTCTGGAAAAAGGAATTTAATATCACATGCATTAACTCATACTGGTGATAAACTTTTTGCATGCGAGGTATGCAACAAGAAATTCTCCCAAAATGGTACTTTAAGCAGGCATCTATTAATTCATACTGGTGAGAAAGCTTTTGTGTGTGATATATGCAACAAAAAATTTTCTCAAAAAAGTTATTTAAACCGTCATCATTTAATACATACTGGTGAGAAATCTTTTGTTTGTGAGACATGCAAGAAAAAATTCTCTCATAAGCACAATTTAATTAAACACCTATTGATTCATACAGGTGAGAAACCTTTTGTATGTGAGACTTGCAAAAATAAATTTTCTCATAAGAATTCTTTAACCAGGCATCTGTTAATCCATACTGATGAGAAAGCTTTTATTTGTGAGGTATGCAACAAGAGATGTTCTAGTAAGAGTGATCTAAGCAAGCATTTCTTTATTAGTCATACAGCTGAGAAACCTTTTGTATGTGAGACATGCAAAAAAAAATTCTCTCAAAAGGGCCATTTTAACAGCCATCTGTTAATTCACACTGGTGAGAAACCTTTTGTTTGTGAGATATGCAACAAGAAATTTGCACAAAAGGGCCATTTAAGCAGGCATCTATTAACTCATACTGGTGAGAAAGAATTTGCGTGTCAAATATGCAATAAGAAATTTTCGCATAAGCATAATTTAAGTACACATCTATTACTTCATACAGGTGAGAAACCTTTTGTATGTGAAATATGCAGCAAGAAATTCACTACTAAAGGTAATTTAAGTACACACCTATTACTTCATACAGGTGAGAAGCCTTTTGTATGTGAGATATGCAACAAGAAATTCTCTGACAAGGGTAATTTAAGCAGGCATCTGTTAACTCATAGTGGTGAGAAACCGTTTTCATGTGAAACATGCAACAAAAAATTCTCTCAAAAGCGTGTTTTAAACAAACATCTGCTAATTCATATTGGTGCAAAACCTTCTTTGTGAGTTAAATAAGGAATTTTTATTTTACTTGTAATCTAATTGTTAATTCGTTAAATGCTGTTAATAAAATTTTTCTTAGAAACTACGGGATATTCTTGTATGAAAGTTGTATTTCATGTCAAATATTACTGTTCATTAAATGAAATACTGAACGAAAACATTTGAAAGTTGAAGGTTCTTCCCTGTCTCCTCTGTACGTTATTTTGGTGCGTTTTTGAGTTATATCTTGTTCATCTTTCCATGTCTGTAAAATACGCAATCTGTTATCGCTCTCGGGAAAAAAATGCTTCATTCTGAATCATGCGTAGAGTCTTCAATTCAGCTTCCTTAAATTCAGATGACGTCATTTCTCCTTCTCTTTTCACTTTACATTTTTGCAGTGAAACGTAATATCCATGCAACCATCCGTATGATTTTTACATAACTCGAGAAATATCTGTAATAGCAACTATCTTGTTTAACACCAGAATTCGTTATCATGGAAACTGACTTTATTCGTTCCTTCCGAATTTCGCCTTCATCATAGTCTTGGTTAGTAGAAATCAGATGTTTTTCAAACTCTGCTGAATCTCTCAACCAAGCTGGACCCTCCCACCATCTTCTGGCAGCTAGTCTGTCTAGGCAGGCAGCTAGTCTGTCTAGGCAGGCAGCTGTCTTACATCCGCGAGTTGGCAGGTCTGAGGGTTTTTATCATTTGGCACATATGTACATCCTTGATGAAGGACTGCTTAGTCTTCTGATCTATAGAACTCGATTTCGTACAAATACTGACCAATTGTCATCTCTGGATATCCAAGCGAGTACTGTAGATGAATCGCTCTAATAAGACTTCCTTATCTTTTCCCAACCGAGAGAATCTACAATAGTTTGCGCCAAACGAGCTCCCATAGTTGCCACCAATAATTCCATTCTTGGTATCGTGTTGCTGCTGCTGTTGTAAATCAGGCCGGGGAAATCCAGAATTTGAATTTATTGCAGTTGTTGGTGAGTTATATTTCTATATTTTTTCTGTGAGAACTTTCTTCATAATAATGGATTCTTTAAATTAATAATAAATAATTTATGTGAACTTTTCATAACAGTTGTTCTTGAATATTACAGGGATGCCACTTTTCCGCCAAAAGGCAGATTTCCGCTTTTTTTAATTTTTAAGAATTCGCGATTTTCGTTAAGCGATCACGGAATAAAATAATGATTTTCGCCGAGCGATTGCGAAATAAAACAGAGATTTTCATTAAAAGATCGCGAAATACAACAGCCTTTTTCGTCAAGCGATCGCAAAATTATATAACAGCGATTTTCGTTAAAAAGATCAGAAAAAAACGGATATTTTCATCAAACGCCCGCGATATAAAGCAGCGATTTCCATGAAACGAAACGGTGATTTTTGTGAAACGAATCGCAATGTGAAACGGCGATTTTCGGCCAAAAAATCACGATGTAAAACGGCGATTTCCGTCACAAGATCACGATGTGAAAGGCGATTTTCGACAAACGATCGGTAAATACAACGGTCATTTTCGGTAAACTATCCGATGTAAAACGGTGATTTTTGTGAAACGATCGCAATGTGAAACGGCGATTTCCGTCACACGATCGCGAAATAAAACGGCAATTTTCGTCAAACGATCGCGAAACAAAACGGTGCTTTTTGTGAAACGATCGCAATGTGAAACGGCGATTTCTGTCAAACGATCGCAATGTGAAACGGCGATTTCTGTCAAATGATCGCGATGTGGAACGATGATTTTCGTTAAACGATCATAATGTGAAAGGCAATTTTCGACAAACGATCGGTAAATACAACGGCCATTTTCGGTAAACTATCGCGATGTAAAACAGTGATTTTTGTGAAACAATCGCAATGTGAAACGGCGATTTTCGTCAAACGATCGCGATGTGGAACGTTGATTTTCGTCAAACGATCATGATGTAAAATGGCGATTTTCGCCAAACGATCGTTGAATAAAACGGCGATTTTCGTCAAACGATCATGAAATAAAACAGCTATTTTCGTCCAAAAAAATATCCTGCAAAATTTTGTTATTCACTCGTGGAATAATCATCGAATCTATTGCTGGGTTACTTGAATTGGTTTAAAGAGATGCGATACATAAAATTACTCACTGAACCTGCTGCTGGGTTACCTTAATTGATGTAAAATTCTATGAACTAAACAAAACTCATTTTTACTTACTCTTATAAATTAAAAGTTTACAACAAAAATAAAAGCTGTAATTCTTTATTTAGTTTATTATAAACAATATAATTTACAAAATTCACACATAAATGTTGTGAAAAATGTCGTAAATTTTACTTTACCCATAATTTCCTCTTTTTTGCTGTTTTCTGAGTAGCATTCCTGGTATTACTAAAAATTTTTGATACAGCTAGATTTGTACTTTCCAGTTTTATACAAAGTGGCACCAGATTTAAATAATTTTATGAAGCACTTAGAGAATGTTTAAATTAATATATTCTTTAGGAAAAATTTGTCGTAACAACAAGTTTCATAATCCGCTTCATAAATCTTTAAATTGACAAATAAAATGCAATATTTTTTTTTATTATTTATTTAGTATACTTTTTCAGTATATAGGAGCCCTGGTGTTTTTATTTTTAAGCTTGTTGCAATTCAGGCTTTAGAAAGTGAGAGAGATCAAATGATATATCATAACCAGCTATGGAAACAAAATTTATAAACTTTTAGGCTTGGTTTATAAGAATTCTACAACAGATGTGTTTGTGGTCTGCAAAAAAAAAAATTTAAAAAAACTTAAAATTAACCAACAGGAAAAAGATAAATTTTGGTAATGAACTTTTGTTTGTTGCAATACAGATTTAAGGCATACAACTTTCTGTATTGTTTTGAGAAGTAGTAATAAATTTTTCAATGTTTTGTTTATAGATATTTTTACATTTGACATATTGATTCTTTAAATTTAAAATTTTCTCTTAAAAAAAGAAAAGAAAGGAAAAAATTGCCCTACTCATAATTAACTTAAAACAATTGCATAATCTATGTGATATTTCTTTTTACTGAATTTTATTGTCTGATTTTTTATATTTAGATGCTATAAGAAATGAGCAATCACTTTAAAAGATTAACTTTGTTAAATTCTCATTAGAATAACTTCAGTTTTGAAAATAAGTGTCATAATGCAATCTCAGAGTTTGATAAGTGATCATTTTCAAAAATGGCATTTTGGGGGGGGAAATCGCCATGTTCAATTTGCTGACCACAAACGTATCTGTTTTGAATTTATATGTCTGATAAATTTGATATATATATCTACATAGTAGACTCCCTCAAATCCGCATTGCTTGGGACCTTAGGTTGTGCAGATTTTAAAATTTTGTGGATTTCTGGTCATTATTTTTACATTAAAAAAATAATTTCAATGCATAAAAATTATAATGAATGATTGTAATACAATAAAATGTTGAAATAATTAATTAAAATATTAAACTAAAAGTATAAAAATCAAGATAATTTTATAACTGGTTAAAATATTAAAATTAAAAATCAAGTAAATAATTAACTACTAATATGTCTTTTGAATATGTATATATAAAAAAAAGAGAGAGATATTTACACTGGTTTCCAAAAATTAAGGAAAAATCGCAAAAATAGCGATAATTCAAAATATTACATGTAGATTTTAATGAAACTCAGCCATAATATACAACGCATAGTAAGGTATAAAATAACATGAAAAGAAAATTTCAGACAATTCTGGTGTTTCAAAAAATAGCATAATTATAAAATTAACAAAATCAATTTGCCAGTTTGGTATAGGAAAAGTACCTTTAATATGCCGAATGATCACCCCTAGTAGCAATACAGCACATACAGCAATGTGTCATACTGTCAATTATGCGGTCGATGAGTTCACTGGGAAGTAAGAGCCATTGCTCTTCCAAAGCAGTTGTAAGCGCGACTAGGGTCAGAGGAGGGAGATTGAGAGCAGCGACATGTCTCCTTAAAGCATCCTAAACATGCTCGATGGCATTCAAGTCCGGTGATCGAGCTGGCCATTCCATGTAATGAATTGTCTGGTGCTGAAGATAATCGTCCACGATGTGAGCCCTGTGCGGTCTAGCGTTGTCGTCCTGTAACAGGAAATCATTACCTATTGCACCGGCATAAGGTCGCACATAAGCATCAAGGATGTCATCTCTATAGACTTGAGCATTCACGGTTCCATGTGGAAAGGCATGAAGGTCTGTGCGTCCACCCAAAGAGATACCACCCCAAACGCAGACACTGCCTCCTCCGTATGAATCTCTTTCACGAATTTTTGATAGATGATAGAGTGTTCCCTGTTCACTCCAAATCAAATAACGCCTACTATCGCTTTGGAAGCTAAACCGAGACTCATCCGTGAAGAGAACACAACTCCATTGATCAACCGTCCAGTGGACATGTTGACGTGCCCACATCAAACGTTCCCTCCGGTGACGTGAGGTGAGTGGCACAAAAATTGCTGGTCGCCTCGCGTAAAGTCCACCTTCGTGAAGCCTTCTACGCACAGTAGACATTGACACCAACCTTCCAGTGGCTGCTGCAAGGCAGGATCGAAGGTGAAATGGGGTTGCGGTTCTATTCCTTCGTACACATAACCGCAAATATCGCTCATCGGCGCTTGTCGAAACCCTTGGCCGTCCTTGGCTGAACCTTCTTGAACACGAACCAGTGGTTTGAAATTGTTAACAAAGCCTATGAACCACCGAAGGACTCACATTTAGCCATCTAGCCACCTTTGCCTGACTTTGTCCTGCCTCCAATCTCCCAATAACTCTAAATCTCAGTTCTGCTGGCAAATGATGCCTCAAGGTCATTGCAATGAATTGGCTATCCTAGATTTATAATATCACTATCACAGCGACAACTGACGCCTTATTCTCTAACGTGTATTTTTATGTGCCTCACGGATGACGCAATGCGATTGCAGCGCCACTAATTTGCATTTGGTATATCTATTCAGCATCTTTTATTTAACCATATATCCAAATTTCATACGGATTGCTTTCTTTTTGAACGAGTTATCGCTATTTTTGTGATTTTTCCTTAATTTTTGGAAACCAATGTACTTTGAAATATTTAATGAAATCTTCCTTATGCAAAATACTCTCTATTAATTCGCTTCAAAATCAACATAATAATAAAAAAAGTTTAATTAATATAAAATATATTTGGTTAAAAGATAGTGATTACCAGAGATATCAGTAATATCTTCATTTAACAGAAAAATAAATTTATGCTCTATCATGGATAACCACAAGCCCAGTTGTATTATTAAGAAAATTGCATATTAAATAAAATACATACAAAATGAAACACAACTAAAAAATTCTGTAATTTTGCTCCTACATCTGAAATGAATTTCAATGTTTACATCTGTAAAAAAATATGTAGATTTTAGACATTTGAAGATTTGAGGAATACTACTGTATTTATATTAGTTGTTTTCTATGTACAATTTACTTCTTTTTGTATTTAAAAAATAGACAACTATCATATATTAAATTGTGTTAATTTATATAATTGTAATAAATAGTGGTGGGGAATTTGAGAAAATATTACTAGTCAGCAAAGTGCAACTTACAGTTGAAAATTATGACAAAATTTACATAACTGCAAAAATAGTTGATTACTGTTACTTCAATTAATAAGTAAGTTTTCATATTTATTAAATGCTTTCATTTTTTCTTTCTATAAAATTAAGAAATATAATAAAAGAATAGGAAGTTAAATATAAAATAAAACTTAGTATCATGTTTATGTCAGAATAAATTGTAAAATTACAAAATATAGCCAGTTATATGTTTTGCTCGGGTAACATATAAGTGGAGTTAAACTGTATTTAAAATAGCTTTTGGCATATCACCAGGAGTTGATCCAAGTTTTTTTATTTCAGGAGCTCATTTTGTGAAAATAAAAGTTATTTATGAAAACTTTATTATTTTTGTGAGAAATAACATTTTGTAGCGAAAAATGATTGTTATTCAAATTCGAACCAGCGTTTATAAATAGCTTCTTTAAAAACTCCTGTTAAAATTTTCCTTTTTAATAAACTTGATTTGTTTGCAAATTAAACGTTTTAAAACTAACAAAATGAAAACATTCAATGATTTTTTTTTTTTTTTTTTATGTAATGAAATTTTTCGAAGAGGTGTGCTTTATGAAAAAAAATTTTGTGAAGGGTTCAGTTTTTTGGAAAAACAATTTTGTGACGGGGCCAGTTTTAGAAAAAAAGAAATTACATGTGAATATATATATATATATATATAGTAATTAATTTATAATTATGTGTTTTGGGGGGAAAAAGATAAAAAATCTTGTATAACACTTTAAATATTTTTTCCCTTGTTGCTATATTTTAAAAGTTAAGTAGAACAAATATTATTATATTTTTAAAAAATATAATATAAATTGTACTCATTGAAATTAGGTGAGATTTTAAAGATAAACTTTAAATGCTTAAAAAATTGTGTTTTAAGTATTTTTACTTTTATTACTTCCAAAAAGAATTTTAGTTATCAAAGGGTTAAATTAAATTGTGTTTTGAAAATTCACTTTAATTGGAAAATATCTTTTTGAATTCAAATTTTGTAATAAAGGGGGGAGGGGGGGGAAAGGTCAGGTGAAAATTTAATGTTGTAAGTTTGCTCATTCAACTGGGTATCACTGCATAATGTAGTTGGTGGGCAATTTTGTGTTCTGATTTATAAAGCCATAAAAAAAAATGTGTTGTGAATACTGTGTGATTTTAGCACTAACTATTAGATATTAATATAATAAAGTAAGAATATTTCATTTTCAAATTATAACTTTTGGTGAATAAATTCAAGTCCCTGATTTATGATTAGTTTGTGAAGTTAAAAAAATAGAATAAGTTGGCAAATTATAAGTTGTTATAGCTAAAATTTGCTTCATGGGATTGTGATTTCTGTTCATTATATTTTTCTAGAGAGTATGGAAATGAAGTTTGAAGGAGCAGAAACTACTTCTATCTCTATTTGCATTGGAAGGTGGTTGCAGGATTTCTCGACTAAGATTGAAAGACGTTTCAAAGGAAAAGATGATAGACATGAAAATAGATGTTGAAATTTGCTTGTTATATGATAAATAATAATAATATTAGTTTGTAAATAAAATTCAATTATTTTTTTCTGATTAATAAAATTTATTTTGTTATACATGGTAAGCTTTTATTTAAATTTCTAAGAAATGACAATTTATTTTAAATGCTTTAAGTGATAAATTAAAATAACATAATTTTTATCATTTATTTGCTTTTGAAAGTGTTGCCATAAGAGCAATGAAACATGCCAAGCTATAATCTTTTTTATGTTATTTTAATTTATCACTTAAAGCATTTAAATTAAATTGATATTTTAAAGTGATGTTTATATTATATGTTCTAAGAGTTGTTTTAAAATAATTGTTATTATCACTTTTTAACCTACTGTCACATGTTTGAAATATTTCAATACAAAAGAATTTATAAAATAAATTTACAAATCTTTTAAAATCATTGTAAATTTTATCTTAGAAGAAATAGTAGATAAAAATTTACTTATAAATTCTATCAAAAATTATAATTTTAACGAAATATTTGAAATTTATGGTGATATTTAAATCTATCTTATATATTTATCTTTAAAAAAAATATATATATTACATGTTTTCCAAATATATGTATATTAAAAATTAAAACGTTTTATTTTTACTTTGTATGAATATATTACGAATGGGAAAAAAATAGCATTAAAATTTTAGTTCCAGAATAGCTTTCCTTGCTTAAATTAAAGATATTGTAACATATTTAACTGTTTAAAAGGTAATTTAAGTTGCACTTTCAATTTTATATTGCCATTAAAATTAATTGCTAAATAAAGGATATAATTTTTACCCAGTATCTGCTAAAATTTGTGTTTATGTGATGAAAAACACCTCAACTAAATGTTTATCTCCCAGGTGTGTAGTTTAGACTGATTCAGAATAAATACAGCCATAAAAGTAAAATATAAATTTTGTTTTAAATTAATTGAAAAATTAAACTTTTCTCAATATAAATAAATTGCATTGAGTTTTAATGTAGTGGTGATTAAAGTTGATTTATTGCTTTCAATTAAATCTTGCTAGAAAAACATTTTTGTGTGTGTGAGGAGAAAAATTTACATATACAGTGGAAGATCTTTATAACATAATTTTATTTAGTGCACAGCTAATAAAAGTAAACAATGAATTTTGTACTTAAGAATTGCAATCCATATTATAGAAATATTGACATTCTTTATAGGATTAAATTTTAAGATTTTGTAGTTTTGGAACAAGTAATGTAATGATTTTGTTCAGGCATGTTTGGATAATTTTTATAAGATAATTTAACAATAAGTGAATGTTTGCATTATATATCTGTATTATGCAAAAATTTATAATTCTGCATTATTGATTCTAAGGGATATGATATAAAGATCTTTTAATGTATATTGATTTGTTTCAGATATATTTGGTTGTATTTATAAGCAACGTAATTTTTAATGTTATGGGAAATTATATATATAACATAAAATGTTGCATATTTTGGTTTTCGTTATAGAGATCTAGTGTATATAAGTATAATAAACAATCCTAAGATTAACATTTATTGTAAAGGTAAAAAATAATAAATTATTTCAGCTACAAGCTATTTAAAAAATAACATTAATAATGGTTAAGTGTTCATAGATCATGGTTTAAAAAAAGGGGGCTTTTCCTAATAACATATTCAATTATTTAACCTTTCATTTTCACAAATTGGTGATTTGGAAATATTTTTACTTTAAAAAAAAAAAAAAAATGTATTTTATTACAATTTTTGAAATTAGTGTTTGTAGAACATTGAAAAAGAAAAAAAAAAACTAGAATGTAGAGTGAACATAAAGAAAAGTATTCATCTCCCAGCACTTTATAATCAGTAAATTCATAATTCAGGATAAAGATATTCATACAGATAAAATATAAGGAATAATTAATTAAAGTTAAGTTTGAAAAAAATTCAAAAATAGATTTTTGCATATATGTATCTTACATAAATTGTTTTCGACTTTGTTTTGCCAATATATTACAGCTAAGTTTATACAACAATGCACTTAAACAAGTTTGAACATCTATATTTATGATAAAGGCAGAAAATAATGAATCACTTTAAATTTTGTTATGTATTTTGAATATTTCTATAAATTATGTAAAAAAGTTGTGAAAATTGCTCTATATGGTGATAAAAGTAATTTTATTCAAATACTATATTTATATAACACTTTTCAACTTTACCATTTCAACAAATTGTCAGTCAACCCTTTCATTTTTCACAAATTGCTACTTGGGCGTGAATATGAATTTGCACTTTTTAATTTTGATGAGAAAAATAGCATTTAATTATCTATTTCACAAGTTAATATTTTCATGTACAAATATGAACATAGCGTGAGGTGGGGGATACATCAGATTGTTAGTATTATAAAATTTTGTATTTTATCACTATTACATTAATTTCCCTAAAATAGGTATAATAAAAAAAAAGAAAGGATCTCTCTCTCTATATATAAAGGTTTGAAAAAAAATGCAAAAAACAATCATAAAAATCTTGCTTCATGTTTTTTTTTTTTTTTTCAGAATGTTTCTGATATTTTTCTCTAATTATGGAATTTTATATAATTTAATAATTAAAGGAAAAAAAGAATCCTGAAAAATGATTGAGAAAAGTAAAAAAGGATCTTTGTAGAAATTGACCTCAATTATCCAGTGCGGTGGAGGAAAAAAAATAACATTTACATGAATTGAAATCCGGCTGATATTAGTAAAAACTACATTAGACAGTAAAATGACAAAACCTTTTTTTCAATATAGGAATACAGATTACTGGTTCTGGCATAGTACGGCTAATCTATCTCTTTAATATTAAAGGGTCACTGTCAAATATAAATTTAATTTTGAGAAATAAAAAATATGTATGTATATAAATAAATATACATTTAAAACTGCACTCTCCAGTACACAATGGCAAATCTTTTTTTTTTTTTTCCTCCTTGTAAACTGGTTTCAAGAATTTAAGTATATATATCATTGAAAAAAGAAAAAAAAAAAAGAATTTTGAAAAAAAATTGGGAAGTGAAAAAGGGTCATTGTAGAGATTGACCTCAATTTTCAATCTCGGGAAAATAAAAATAAAAAAAAATAAAAAAAAGAAACAAGATCTGGCTGATGTTTGTCAAAACTAGCAATACCTTCTTTTCCATACAGTGGTGCAGTTTACCAATCATGGCATCTGGTAATTATTATTTCTTTAATATTAAGGGGCTGCTTGACTCATGTGAAGATACCTTCTCTTCTTATGGAAGAAATTTTTTAAATCTGTTTTAAAAAATTTCTTCCATAGGATTAACATTAGCAAGCAGGTATCTTCACATGAGTCAAGAAGCCCCTTAATATTAAAGAAATTTTAATTATCAGATGCCATGATTGGTAATCTGCACCACTGTATTGAAAAGAAGGTTTTGCCATTTTAGTGTCAAATCCAGATTCGACGAATATCGGCCGTGCCGGCGTTGATCAACATCGACCGGTCCGGCGTACCCCGATATCGACGGTCCGGAGTCGACCGATATTGGCCGGCTCGGCATTCCCCGATATCGGAGGGTCCGGTGTTCCCCGATATTGGCCGGTCCGGCGTTCTCCGATATCGGCCGATATTGGAAAAAAGTTAACCGTGCAATATTGGCCAATCCGGCGTTTACCGATATTGGCCGATATCGCGAAATCGCTGTTCCCGATATTGGCCGATATTGCTGTGCTACCTGGGATAATGTTATATATCTAAATTGTATATATTTATTATGCATTCTCTTATCTACATTTCGTATTTATTTTAATTTAGGGTCTTCGAATGTCAAAGTAATGACTAGAAATGAATTTTTCAACATTATGGAAAAGCAAAACCATCAAATGTAAATGATCGACTGAATTTTCTTGAAAATTACCTTTTTAATAATGATACTTTTGATGTTGATGAATTTAAAAATTTCAAGCACAATTTTTCCCAATTTAAGAGTAAATTCAAGAGTAAATGGATCGCAGCCCTTCACAAATTAGATATTTTTATGAAAAATAATAAGGACTGGCTTGAAACTACAGTAGAAATTCAAGTAAAATAAATGGATCAGGGATGACAGCAAAAACTTTCACTGAATCCAATGATAGGACAAAGCGGAGAATGTTTGAAAATTTGATGAGATCAAAAGATGTGGAAGTACTTACACATGCCGCTCAGTTCAAATTAGAAATTTCAGAGAAGATAGATGTTGCCCATGTGTCAAAAGAATTAACATAATCACCAAAGCAAGCATCCAAATATAAAAAAGCATAATTTGAGAACTCAGCAAACAGAAAAGAAAACACAAATATCCCCTTTTTTAAACATATCATTATTTTTCGAAACTAATCTTTCCAGGAACCAATATGAAATTATAAGACGATATAAATAAAATGTATACCCGAGCTACAGTTTTCTACAACAAGCTGAAATTCATTGCTATCCAGAAAAGCAGTCTTTTAAAATTACCGAAACTTGCGCATAAATCAATACTTAAGAATAACTTAATGTAACAGTGACACGATTATTCATTTATTTGAAAGAATTTTTGGGAAATTTAAATGAAGAGGGAAAATGTGCATTAATTCTTATACGTAAATGGGGCAGTGATGGATCGCAACAAATACAATAAAAACAAAAATTTGAGAGTGATTCCTCTTTCTATATTTCAGAGCTTTTTAGATCCAATTCAATTAATTTGCAACATAAACAACAAAACTATCTGGCAAAACCTATTAAATGCCTCACTACTACTACACCAATAATACTCCAATAATACATCTCCTTACCACACTAATAATGCTATTTATCATAATTATCATTTATTTTATAATACTAATTTTGTTTAATAAAACCAGCACAGAGTTGTAAAACATCAATGATTTTTAAAATAGTAAACAACATTTATTACATAAACGTTTTTTAACCGTTTAAATTAGTTTAAAACAAAAAAATAATTTTGGCCGCCCAGATTTGTCAAATATCCCACTGTGGGACGTGAGAACGTCTAACGCGATCAAGCTCAACACAAAAACGATAGTAAAACGTTAAAAAATGCAAAACATGTATACAAATTCATATTTATTTATTAGTGACATTATCCGAATAAAAGAACCCAGTATTGTTTTAAAATTTCTTTGATAATCTGCTTGCCATTAGAAATTAAGAAAAAAAAGATAATGAGCTAATTCAAATTCAGTTAGATACTTAGATATTGACATTTCAAATTATATATTTTTTGGCTTTCATATGATTTTTCGAGAAACCGAACAGCATTGAATCTGATGAATCCTCGTTAGATACTTCCTATTCTTCTCTTTCTTTTCGGGCAGTACAACTATTGTCACGAAGAAACAGCAGAAATAACTCCTGTGTCAATCAAATTTTGAAATAGAGATATATTGTCATTAAAATGCATGTAAAGAAATGTTGCCGACTACTCCGTATATTCTTTTATCAGCAAATTGGAAAATTTAAAATCGTGGCACAACTAAAACCGAGCAAAATATACGAAGACATTATACAAGGAAGAGTTACTGTAATAGAAAAACTCTCCTGCACAACATAGATTATGTCATTATTAGTGCTGAATCTGGAGAGAAGATAGATAATAGAAATATTACAAACATGCAGTTTATATTTTTACCACTTGCTACCTGTAATGGCGCGAGCATTAAGTCATGAATTAAAAGTGAAATATGCTTTAACTGCTAACTTGTTATAAAATATTTATACAATGTTTCTTTAAAATATTTTTGATGTGAGTTTAATTAAATAATATGAGTATCATTTAAGACGTGTTTCCAATAAATAAAATTATTTCTTTACAATATTAACCCATTAATGCCCAAGTCATTTCCTTCATTAAAAATGAAATTTTGGGTTTCCCACCACTTTTAAAATATGAATAACTTTTAACTTAATTTATTGACCAATTTGTCTCGTGAAAAATAATGCTTATTTATCTTTCTATTTACTGGTGTGAAAAGTGCTTTATTGCCTTTTTTATAAGCGTCCCTAAAAAGGGACGCTAGGCACTAATGGGTTAATATGATCCTCAAATCTATGTATGCACACATGTAATATTCTAATTTAGAAAATTAAAAAATAGATATGATCTAATCAGACTAAATTCATTCAAATAGAAATAGTCTTTTATTACCGGGCGATCTCAAATAAACCCGGTCAAACTTACCATAGAATACCATAAAAATCAAATGAGGGGGGATACTTGGAAATTCTATTAAATAAATGCTTTTGGAATTTAATTCTGTAAAAAGTTACAAAAAAAAAAATAAAATAAAATAAACTAACGAAATAAAAAGAGTAAAATTAATAAATTAACAAAATATCATTAAAACAACACATTTAAATCTACTTATTTTTTACAGAAGACACTGTTTTCGAATGATTCAATATAACCTATGTTGTTGATTTCAATATAATTTATTCAAGTGCGTTTACCCTCCCCATAGTCCAGTTTATTTTTATTTATTTTTAAATAGTAACCTTCGCCTTATCATTTCGTAATAACCTTTCTAATATTTTTCAAAATTTTTATTACACATAATGACACAAATAATTTTTCCATTTTCACATTATAAGATTTTTATTCACAAACACAGGAATTTTGTTTCAGATTAAAATTACTTTCACATTAACATCTCAAATTTTCTTTCTCTGAATTTTAATGTAATAATAATACATAGCAATAAAATTTAACTAATAGAAACGTGTTTTAGTGGTTTTAATATATTTTGTATTACAGTATTCATATATATTATACACATATTATTGATAATATTTGAATTTAGTTCAATGAATAACTATAATAAATATTTGTAATTAATAAGTAATTTATTCTTTCAAAAGGTCAACCTATTTATTGGCTGCAAAACTTTAGTGTGTTCATTTTATTCCTTTTTTTAAAAAAATTGTAAATACTTATATAATTAATTTCTTTTTAAGGTATATATTTTTGCTCTATTATTTAGCATTTTATGGCAATTCCATAGGTGAAATTATGAAATTTACTCAGCAAGTCCTAAAAATGTCATTAAATGCGGACTAATGATGTTAGTGCTCACAAGGTTGAATAAATCGTAAATAGTCATAGCGCAATTTTAATTATCTATAAATAAAAACATTTATGTAAAATTGCAAATCTATGTATAATTGCATCGTAAAATACTTTTAGATTCTATCCTAATTCCTAACGCTAATTGCTCCTCTTCCATGTAAGTAGTCAGTCATTAATTGTTTTCAAAGTGTGTACCCCAAGTTTATTGGCTTAATTAACTGCTTTTGATTAAGTCAATAATATTAATTTTGCTGTTACAATTTAAGCTCTTTTTCTTCCCTATGTAGTTTAAGAATTAGTAAATTCGTCATGTTAGTAATATTATCCTTAGTGTTATATAAAAGATTGGTAATACACGTAAATGATCCTGAAGCGGCAGCATAATGGGTAGCTCGATATAATCTAAAAACAAGTTGGAAATTGCACGTGAACGTAGCAAATGAGGTGCGTTCGTACGATAACGAAGTTTTTAAAATATTCAGATCCTGCTGGTATAGTAGAGCGTACTCCAGATACAGTATAGTAGTCGAAATCTTTACGTTTCTGTAAATATGCAGGAAGTAATTTTTATTACACTTCAGCAACGATATCTTATTCATAAAATGTGAACTAGTTGAATGTAATTAAAACACGCCCCAAACAATGTTTCCCCGTATAGCATTATGCAGGGGAATACTTTTGTGTGGCCCTGTAATTTAATAATAAATATTCTTTGCATCACAGATTGTACAGAATGCATATTTTAGTATATATTTCATAGATTCACGCCAATTCTATTATGTTCGAATGAATGTAACATCATTAAAATGCATTTGAAACTTTTTCCCAAATTACCGTAATGTAATGGATTACTTTTGATTATCCCTGTAAATCATAGGTTCCCAACCTTTTATGGTCAAACGCCCCCTTTACAAAAGTGAAAAGTGCCAACGCACCCTCCTCCAGTTAGTAGTTAATTATGCAAAATGTTAAAATATTGTTGCATATTATCTATATTTTATCTGTCTATCAGCCTATTAATCAATGTAGATGTTAATTAAAACGACCATCAAATGTAGTAAAAAATTTTTAATAAAAACGGAAAAGTAAATACAAAACCAATAAGAATTTTAAAAATATAACAAAATAGTTGAGGCAATTGAATTTTCAATAATTTTTTCATGTCCGATTCCAATTTCCTTAACATTCCAATTCAGCTACAAATTGTCAGGTTCAAAGATGTCTGTTCGTGTTCCGTTTCTTAGACTGTAAATTAGCTACTGCACGGAATCCAGTCTAATCTAAATATGGTAGGGAAAGCAATTAAGATTTAACGTACTCACGCTCACAATCTAGGTTAGAGACCTATATTGGTTTTTACAAATAGAATTCTTGGTATCCATTTCTGAATTTTGATTTTAGTTCTCGTTTGTGTTGAGTTCCACGATTTTCTCCTCCAAATATAATGATACTGCTGTATTTGTATTTGCGAAAGGATCTAAAAACAAACTCTGTATATTCATGTATAAATATCTTGGAATTACTCTGAAACTCCACGAAGAACGTACAAGTGTTGACAGTAAATAAGTAAATATTCTTGTTTTCACAAACTATGAATAATGTGGCAAAGTGACTGTATTCTCCTCTATTTAGATTTCGTTTGAACAACAGAAGTTTACCCACATAAGCAGCTATGAGTCTTTTTATTTGAATTAAATTCAACTCATCATCTTGCAATCATCTTATGCCTTATTATAAATACTTAGAATATTTAAATCGATTTAACTAAAGATTCTAAACAGGTCGGTCAAATATTCGATGCCATTTTTTAATGTAATCATTTTGTAAAAATCAGATTTTTACACCTCTGTTTTCAATTAAGTGTAATATTAAATCAAATGTATCGAAAAACGATTCAGACAAATGCCTTTTCAGATACAACGAGCTTTTGTGTGCAGCAGCAACTGATTTTATTCATTTGCAAGAATGACGGAAACTGATAGTGACAACTGCACTACAAAGTAAAACAAATGTTTCGCTTGAATAACGATTTTCACTATAAAGTTGGCAAAAATATCCTGTCATTTAATGAATCGCTCCTATTCTTTTTCACTCTTATAAAGTAATGAAGCGACGTATACAGGTGTTCATTCCAATTTTTGAAACCAAATGCGGATTATATGTAACGGAATGTACAGAGAGTACTGCATGTTTCAAATGCGTTAATGAAACTCTTCTGATGTCTCGTCGTTGCTGGAGTAACATCTGTAGCAAGTGACAAAATATTATGAAAAAAATTTTTTCTCTTAGACTAACTTGGTGGTAATAAATGTCGATTCTCTCTTTGTATCAGTTTCCAAATTTTTAGCAAATAATGTTTGACATATTTTTTGTTCTTTTATGATTTTTTCTTAATTTTCAACGCTGATCCATCGAGTTGAATGGAAAATTTACAGGACGATAAGTAACCGCATAATTATATTTCAGTGCCTTTAACCATCTATTCGTATTTATATCGAATTATTACTCGGGAAATTTTCTGAAGATATCAGACAGTTTCTTATGATGAAGAACAGTTTTTTATCTCTCTGTCATTTCTCGCCGATTGTGTGCGATTTTAATACTTTTGCGATTAAAATTATAATGTTATATGAGGCTCGTATTCCTTCATCTTCTTGTTTAGAAGAAGGCTGAAAAAGGTTTAATATAGTTGACTGTTTTATATATTTCCTTTCCAATCTTTGAAATGGTCAGATGTGACAATCCCAAAACTTTTTTCTATCTCATGCATGTTAATACTTCAAAATTCGCTATCACAGTATCAAAATTAAATGTCAATCTACATTCATCGTGAGGATTCTAATGGTATGAAATTCCGTGCATTAGTTCTTGAAATATAATTATTGCGAATATTGAGAAAGCGCCACCTGTTATAGGATTTATACCAAAACATAATCAGCCAAAATATTTATCAAGAAAAGACTGATACTGAAGTTTGATGAAAATCTGTGTATTAATTCTTGAGATACCAGCTGTTGTAGAAATCGTTAAAAAGGCAGCATAATAACCTGTTGTGCGGTTTTCAACAAAATGTAAACATCATTTATTCATGTCAAGGACTAGCCAAATACGAAGTTTGATGAAAATCTATGCAGACTTCTTGAGATAAAACTTTTGCGACCAAAAAAAAGCAGCACAGCAGCGCCGCCTGTTGAGTGATTTACACTAAAAAATAATCAGCATCAATTTATAACAGGGAATACCTGAAAATAAATTTTTAAAAATTTCTTGCATTGTTGAGATAGGGCGCACCTACAAAATTTATGTCACACACAGACAGATTGACTGACAGACATTTTGTAAAACTGACAGATTTTATTATTACAGATTGACAGATATATATATATTCGAAATCTCTGTCCCCTAAAACATGCAAATCCGTCAAAAAAAGCAGCACAGCAGCGCCGCCTGTTGAGTGATTTACACTAAAAAATAATCAGCATCAATTTATAACAGGGAATACCTGAAAATAAATTTTTAAAAATTTCTTGCATTGTTGAGATAGGGCGCACCTACAAAATTTATGTCACACACAGACAGATTGACTGACAGACATTTTGTAAAACTGACAGATTTTATTATTACAGATTGACAGATATATATATATTCGAAATCTCTGTCCCCTAAAACATGCAAATCCGTCAAAAATCGAATTTCGAAAATTTTTACGACTCCATTACCTTTTTCTTGTAAAAATAGAAGAAAGTTAAAATGGGACATATCTTTGTCTTTTCTATGAGTACGCATTTATCCAAATACTCTTGTAGTCTTGATGACTTCATACCATCATTTGAAAAAACTTTATGGCAAATTAAGCACATAGGTAACTATTGGTTTGTTGGAGAGTGCGTAGATCCATATTTCAAATGTTCAATACTGAACTGCCGGAATTTCTTCTTTAATTAAGATATTTTGAAAGATAAAATTTTCCCCTATTTAAATTTAAATAAATTTACTTTTGAACAAATTTACAGATATAATAATTTTTATCACTTTCACTAAGAATAAACAAATTTCTTGAACTGATTAGAATCACGGGTCCTTTTAAAAATCTCTGTTCAGGCATATGTTGTCATATTTTAGATTTTTTCGAAATATAGGTTAACGAAAAAAAATAATTCTGCTTAAAACTTTTAGCCATCCAATTATCACGAATTTTGTACTCCACAATTTTTTAATTAATAATGATTTTTAAAGCGAGTCATAGCTCTTCTTCGAGTTCCACTACGATTTTTTGACGATTTCCATTTGAATATGAAGTTAACGTTTTTGTCCGGGAATGGACAATGTAGTAGAGATTATTTATTTTCATTATATTAGTTCCTAAATAGATAGGTACGCCATGACCGCCCCCCTCGACTGTCCTAACGCCCGCCATTTTTTTCTAGACTCGCTACCGCCCCCCTGGAAGGCTCCAGCGCCCACTGGGGGGGCGGTACCGCCCCCGTTGGGAACCTATGCTGTAAATGATTTATGCATCCGACTTTCATAACATTTGAAATGACTCGAAAAAATTACGTAATAATTATATTTTTAAATTTCAAACGTTAAAAATGCATTTGAAAATTTTTTTTCCCATTCACCGCAATGTAACGGAATGCTTTTGATTGTCCCTGTAATTGATCTATGCATCCGATTTTCATAACATTTGAAACGACTCAACAAAATTACGCAATAGTTATATGTTTTAAATTTCAAACGAATAAAATGCATTTGAAACTATTTTTCCCTATTGACCCTAATGTAACGGAATCCTTTTGATTGTCCCTGTAATTAATCTATCCATCCGATTTTCATAAAATTTGAAATGACTCGACAAAATTATGTCATAATTATGTATTTTAAATTTCAAACGATTCGGTTGGGTAGTTTTTGCGTTGTTATATGCGGACAGACGGACAGACAGACGGACGGACGGACTGAGCGACAACAATAGGTGCTACGTATTTACTTAATTACGAACGCACCTAATAACAATAATAATACTTTTATGGATTTAAAATTATTGATTTACTTTCACTTCAAACAACTGTCTACCACCCCCCCCCCTCAAGAAAAAACAAGTTGGAAATTGCACGTGAACGTAGCAAATAAGGTGCGTTCGTACGATAACGAAGTTTTAAAAATATTCAGATCTTGCTGGTATAGTAGAGCGTACTCCGGATACAGTATAGTAGTCGAAATCTTTACGTTTCTGTAAATATGCAGGAAGTAATTTTTATTACACTTCAGCAACGATATCTTATTCATAAAATGTGAACTAGTTGAATGTAATTAAAACACGCCCCAAACAATGTTTCCCCGTATAGCATTATATAGTGGAATACTTTTGTGTGGCCCTGTAATTTAATAATAAAAATTCTTTGCATCACAGATTGTACAGAATGCATATTTTAGTATATATTTCATAGATTCATGCCAATTCTATTATGTTCGAATGAGTGTAACATCATTAAAATGCATTTGAAACTTTTTCCCCATTGACCGTAATGTAACGGAATCCTTTTGATTGTCCCTGTAATTGATCTATGCATCCGATTTTCATAACATTTGAAATGACTCGACTAAATTACGCAGTAATTATATGTTTTAAATTTCAAAAGATTAAAATGCATTTAAAACTTTTTTCCCTATTGACCGTAATGTAACGGAATCCTTTTGAATGTCCCTGTAATTGATCTGTCCATCTGATTTTCATAAAATTTGAAATGACTCGACTAAATTACACAATAATTATATATTTTAAATTTCAAACGATTAAAATGCATTTAAAACTTTTTTCCCTATTGATCGTAATGTAACGGAATCCTTTTGAATGTCCCTGTAATTGATCTGCCCATCCGATTTTCATAAAATTTGAAATGACTCGACAAAATTATGTTATAATTATGTATTTTAAATTTCAAACGATTCGGTTGGGTAGTTTTTGCGTTGTTATATGCGGACAGACGGACAGACAGACGGACGGACGGACTGAGCAACAACAATAGGTGCTACGTATTTACATAATTACGAACGCACCTAAAAACTAATGTCGGAATCGGTTTGTTTTTTAGTGAGTCCGACTCCGACACTTTTACTTTAAAATATGCCCGAATCCGCAGCCCTGGTTATCACTTACAATAAATATTTAGAATTCCTGTGTATGTCCAGTTACAGAAAAAAAATGTAGGTGGTTCGCTAAGTATCGGAGGCCGAATGTAGAGTTTGCAGATCACCTTTTTGGAAGTTCATATCAAAGCTGAATTTATAAAGCAGCGAAGATACTCCCATGTTAAAGGATGGCGCAAAGTTGCACCTCTAGTGGCTGTGATGAGAATTGGATGGAGCATTCTTCGATTAGCTTTTGGATCTGCCTTCATCCGCGGAAAATTTTGTTTATTTCGCAGCAGCATAGCAATAATGATAATGAAAACTTTTCAATCTGTTCATTAAAGAAACGCAGAGAGTAATAAAATATTAACATTTTAAAGAAAATTAATCTTACTATGTAATTTTTTTTATATTTAATATTATTTAATCGCTGTTTTCTTATAATTTGTAATGGCATGAAGAATATTAATAATATTGTAAAGATATTCATACGTTTCACGCCTTTTTCAACTATAAAAGCTTAACAGAAAATAAATAATATTAAAAATTAAAAAGATAAAAGAAAAAATACATAATCCGCTTGGTTTTATCAATAATTAAAATATTTCATCAGGCTACGAAATGGTTTAACAACAGAAATTGAAAATTTTTGATTGTCGTTACGGTTATATTATCGCGAAATAAACGAAAAGTTGAAAAGTTAGTTTCCCTTAAAAATTAAATTTCTTACTGAATGGATAAGAAGTTTTCGTTTAATAAAGGTACATAACACGTTTAATTATAAAAAAGAAGTTCTTAGAAAAAAATTATAACTTATATAAGTAAATAGTAACTTAGGAGGCGTTTTTCCTTAAAAAATTACTTTTTTCAATTTTTCTCACAACTATTATTATTATTTAAAGAAAACTCATTTTTTTCTAAATAATAATACAGATAACTTTTTAAGACATTTAAATTGAATAAACGAAATTTAACATACAATTTAAATTAGAAATAAATTCTGTATCTTGTTTATGAACCCATTAAATATTGCATGTGATATTTCTAAATTCATTCTTAGATTTTATTTTATTATTATTATTATTTTCATTGTCCCTTAACATGTTGGTAAGTCGGTAAATTATGTTGAGTTAATTTAGCTGTATTAAACCCTCTGAAATTAAATATTTTTGCATAATTCGATTTCGTAAAGATTATTCTCAGTTTAAATAATGTATAAAAATAAATGCAGAGTTCATATATTTTTTTTTATCAAAATCAGAAAAATACATTTTTGCAGCTTTATTTTGAAATACTTTCATTTATACTTTAAAACCATTTTCCTATGGAATAATTAATAACTTATATTGCATCCAACTTGAACTTGATGCTTCTTATTTTAATTTTTTGCTTAAATCAAATAGAATTTTTTATTTTTTTTTCTTTCCTTTTTCTTACATTTACCTTTTTCATACACAAACATGCATTTTCAAAATTGTTAAAAGCGTAAATCAACATTTACGCTTTTCACCATGTAATTGTTTTTTATGAAAGAAATATATTTTATTTATTCCTATGTTTTCGATAATTTAAAAAACAAATTTTTCAAATACAAATTTAAAATTAATTTTTTTAAAGCGTAAAACCTGACAGTTATGCAATAAATTTACTATCATAGTTTTCAAAATAAAATTTTAAAGGAAATTAAATAAAAAATTATAAATATTACGAAATAATATTTTTTTTTTCAAAAGTAGTCCCCGCCTCCCGAACGCTTCCGTTTGGATGGGAGCGGTAAATAATGTCCTAGCCACATAAATAGTGATAGATTTATATATACAGTGGCGGTCAAAAGTTTCCGGCCAGTTAGTTTCTTCGATTTATTTACCAAAAAGTTTCAGCAAAGAAGAACCACAAGTGCTTCAAAAGTTAGGAATATGTGAATGACTTCTGACCCCGTGATCATTTTGATTGGATACTGAAGATTCTTCATGAAAAGGGATAGAATTCGAAGCTCGCCTGTGCAAAAATTTCCGGCCACTTATCATTTTTTAGTTTATTTCTATCGGTAAAGTGTTTTTTGGTTGTGTTTATGAATGAATCAACTTGTATAGCATAGTTTGAAATCAAAATTGAAAAGTTCAACAATTATTGTTCATAAATGAGTGATTAGTTTGTCGCCAAAAGTCCAATCTTCTCGAGATATTGCGGCAAAGTTATCGATCGGTAAAATCGACTGTAAACGATATTTAAAAATAATATAAAGATGGCTATGGCCTTCAGGACTTTCAGGAGTCCGGGAGACTCCGCAAAATTACCATTCCTGTGGACAGAATTATCAGGAGAAAA
>CAXHSM010000264.1:0-18387 GCA_964019185.1 Maratus speculifer | reverse complement strand
CCTTGCGACATCTTCTCGCATCAGAGTAATACCTCAAACAATAAAAAATATTCTTCTCAATGCAGATTTAAAAGGAAGAACCTCAAGGAAAAATCCATTCATCAGCGAAACAAATAGGCGAAAATGCATAGTATTCGCTTTCGCATACAGAAGTAAATCATTGGATTTTTGGAAAACAGTAATTTTTTCTGATGAGGGAAAATTCGGAATTTTCTTACCACCAAGCATTCGAAAAAATTGGCGTAAAAATAAAACTGTTCTAGATCCAAAACGTATACTTCAAACTATCAAGCATGTTGGGGGAAATATTATAGTTTTGGGGTGTATAGCTTCTAATGGAGCAGGACATTTAAAATTTATTGACAATGGAAGGACAGGTTTAACATACATTGATGTGTCGCGGCATAATTTATTAAACCGTGCTAAGAAATTATGCATAGAGGAAGCTTTTAACTTTCTGCAGGATAACGACCAAAGCATACTGCTGTGATCACCAGCTCATGGTTACTACAATACTCGAAGACGACTGGTAATTTCTCTAAAATCTCTAGACTTGAATCCAATAGAAAATTTGTGGATGCTATTGGATGCAAAAATCCGAGAAAAAAATATGTATCAGTAAAAAACAGTTTTAAAGAAGCTCTTATTGTGTCATGGAATAACATTAACCAGACGTTACAAAAAAGTTGGTGGAATCTATGTCACACCATCTAGAAGTAGTCAAAAACACTAAATAAATTCACACAAAATATTAATTTGCATCATTTTACTAATTTTTCATTAATTATATTACATTAATATAGTGTACAAATACTTTTTTTGCATTATATTTTTGTATATTTGTTTATTATAATGTAAAAATTCGATTCGTTTAATTTTGTTTTTGCTTCTATAATAATATAATGCATTAAATTAATGTATTACAGTATTTTTTGCTTAAATCGTTTGTTTAATTTCATTATAATTTAAAAAAATGAAGTGTACAAATACTTTTTTTGCCAACTGTATGGGGGAAAGTCGGGTGGAATGGGACAGTAGGTTTTTCTTTTTGTGCATTATTCTAAATATTTCATCGATCGCACACAAGATGAAGCAATGGTTATCCATTCTTCAGTTTACAAAAAATATTGTTATGCATAGACTTGCAAATGTATAAAAGAAAAAATTATTTCAAAAATCCAATTTAAATTTGATTTATTTGCTTTCAATATATTAAAGGCTTGTTTATGTATAAATGTAATAGTTTTCCTATTTATGGAACATTATACTGTATATTATCCATAATTTAAACTAAGCCTAAAGCAGCATTTTGTTTGAAGAAGAAGTTTAACACAAATAAGGAAGTGGCGAGGAATGGGACGCGCCCAGTTCCTTTTTAAAATTAATAATAATGCGAATTGCTAACATGCAAATATTTTTAGAGGATAATATATTAATTATAACATTGATAATATATATATTCATTCTTCAAAATGTAAATAAATTGGTGATTATTTAAGGCGCAACGCTAGGCACAGAAAAAGACCCGGATGATAATGCAAAGTCTATGAGGGCGTTCTTTTCAAATATTTCGCCCAAATTTTAATATTTTTACGTGATTGTTTTGCACAAGATTGCTGAGGGCAATCCGCAACCGGCGTTGTTTTTATTTTTTCAGTTTTGGTTTCAGATTTTTTTTTAAAAAATTACTTTAACTTACGAAATCGGTTTAAACTGGTTCTGAAATTGAAACTATCGTTATCCAAAAAATATAAAAGCAAAATCGAAAAAAAATAAAAACTAGGCCGGTTATGGATCATCCTCAGCTGTCTTGTTAAAAAAAATCATGTAAAAATATTAAAATTTGAGTTAGGTATTTGAATTTAACACAACTATAGACTTTTACATTATCATCCGGGTATCTTTCTGTGCGTAATGTCAACACCCCCTATAGTCAAGGCCTTCACACCGTTTCAAAATGGCCGATCGCGATGTCCGACTTCCCACGTCCATAATATGAATTTACACAAGCTCATACAAAGTTGCATTTCTTGTAATTTTCAAAATTTTTAGCAATAGTGTTTACTTTTTCAGTTAATTTAATGTGTAATCAAGTAAATAATTGTCATTTCCTATAAATATAAGTTGTAATTTAAGAGGGTTACTTATTGTTTAAAAAATATACTAAAAAGGACTTAAAATACAAATTTTTATAAGAGGCAAAACTGCATTAGATTTGAGCTTTGGATTTTTAAATAGATGTGATTTAATTTAGAAATAGAATATTTCTTTTGCATTATCAATATCACACTATTTTAAATAAGTAGGACAAAAAAAAAATCTATATTAAAGCATCAAATGAACTTATACATTGGAGAAAAGAAAGAACGAAAATAAAAGAAAGAAAAAAAAAAAAAAACTCAGCAAAAAAACTTAAGGTTAAAATTATAACAGTACATCATTTTTTCTAAAAAATATATTAAAATTTATATTTTAAATTAGCTTCATAATCCTGAAGCTAAATTCGTTTACATGACTGGAATTTGATGACTTGATTTAAAAAAAAAAAAAAAAAAAAAAAAAAAAAGAATCGGGAAAAAAATGTACTAAATAATATGTAGTGTGAGAAGAGTTTTTTCATTTCAAATATACCCCCCCCCCCCCCACACACACACACACACTTTTCACACTCACTCCCATGTATTTTATTTGTTTACTTTTTTCTTATTTGATGAGAATTATTTAAAGACAGAATGCTAAGTGTTATCTCATTTACTTATGTCATTGTCTTAATATCATTATTATGTAATAATTTCTGTTATACATATGTATGATATAAAATGTTTTTTATTAAATCAAAACAAATAATAATAAATAAATAAGGTATATTTTATTTGCTTTCTAGCTTTAACTTATTTATTATTCAGTATTTCCTTATAAGATTGTTTAATCGTATAAATTAATATTAAATATAATATCAAGTGGCATTGGAACAAAGAAAAAAAAAAGATGCAATAACTTATCAATTTATAAATTATTTTTAAATTAATATTACTATTCTAAATTATTATTATTAAAGAAAGCATCTGTTCTTTATTAATTTATAAATTATTTTTAAATTACAATTATTATTATAAATTATTATTATTAATATTATTGAAAAAAATCTGTCAGTTGCCAATCTATAAATTATTAAAGTATAAACTTTAAAGTATTATTATTATTAAGGATAAAAATGTGTTCAGTATCAACCTATAAATTATTTTAAAATTGTAATTATAAATTATTATTAAAGAAAAAAAATCTATTCCTTATCAATCTATTAATTATATTTAAATTGCTATTATCATTATACATTATTATTATTATTATTAAAGAAAGCATCTGTTCCTTATTAATTTATAAATTATTATTGAAAAAAAAATCTGTCAATTGCCAATCTATAAATTATTAAAGTATAAATTTTAAAGTATTATTATTATCAAGGAAAAAAATGTGCTCAGTATAAATCTATAAATTATATTAAGATTATTATTATAAATTATTATTAAAGAAAAAAAATCTATTCCTTATCAATCTATAAATTATCTTTAAATTGCTATTATTATTATACATTACTATTATTATTATTATTAAAGAAAGCATCTGTTCCTTATTAATTTATAAATTATTTTTAAATTACAATTATTATTATAAATTATTATTGAAAAAAATCTGTCAATTGCCAATCTATAAATTATTAAAGTATACATTTTAAAATATTATTATTATTAAGGAAAAAATGTGTTCAGTATCAATCTACAAATTATTTTTAAATTATTATTATTATAAATTATTATTAAAGAAAAAAATCTATTCCTTATCAATCTATAAATTATCTTTAAATTGCTATTATTATTATACTTTACTATTATTATTATTATTAAAGAAAGTGTCTGTTCTTTATCAATTTATAAATTAGTTTTAAATTACTATTATTATTATTACCAAAAAATATCTACTAATATTAAAGAGAAAAAAAAAATCTGTTTCCATAAAAATAACTTTCAAATTAAGAGTATAGAAAAGTATAGTGGAAAGAAGGAAAAGATAATTGTCAAAATATCAAAAGTAATTTAACAGCTGAAGCTAATTAATATGCTAATGAAAGCTGTAATAGCAATAATCAAACGCTTTGAATATTTTATGAATTAATTTAAACAGCGCACCCAGATTACTTATAGTAAATTATTTTTAAATTGATAGCGAGATAAGTAAATTCGGATTCAAACTAATAAACTGGAATTTAGAAAAATACTTAATAAACAAAGAAATAAACAATTGCTAAAGGGCAGTAATTTTCTTATAAAGATATATTACACATAAATATTAACAAAATCCCGTGAGGAAATACTGAAAGTTAAAATCAACAGGATAAAAATTCAGATGAGAAGCAAAATTATATATTTTTTATAATTATTTTAAACAAATTACTAATTCACCATAGATGTAATTGATTTGAAAACCACTGTTGCAATACATATAGCTTGAAAACTAAATCGGTAATTATTAATCTTGTAACAGATGTGTGTAACAGAAATTATCTTTACAGCTTTGTTAAAACAATGATATAAGGAAAAAGAGATAACACTTACTTTTAGTCTTTATAATATCCAAATTTTGTAGAACGCAAAACAAAATAGAAAATGGCGAAACGCCAGATTGAAACATGCCGTACTAGCACTGGACTGATGCACACTGACTAGGTATTTGCGAATAAAGGTCACCGGTAGGGGAGTCGGACCTTCGGACTGTAGGGGCAGCCATATTGAAACTTCTGGAATTCGCTGCGGTGGCCTTGACTATAGGGGGTGTTGGTAATGTGGGGCCTTAATGACACCTATGACAGAGAATCCTGAATTTTCATTCCAGTCATGAAGATACTGGAATTTTATATTGTGGCATATACATTATCAACTTGCAACCTTTGATTGTTTATCTTACCGACACTATAGGTTATTTTGTGCCTTATAGCTTTTTTTATTATTGCTGTCCCATAACTCTTAATGAGGAGGTGTGAGACATATTTTGAAACTTACGTTCTCTTTAAAATAAAATAGTATTTGCACATTATGTTTCTATATTGTTCTGGGGGATTAAAAAGTGTTCTACCTTGCATCCTATAAATTGAAATTTTTCTTTTTGTATATAAAAAAAAAAAAAAATCTTACTTTTGTAAAAAAAGTCCCACACCACCCCACTCTCCCCTATATAGATATTATATATTAATACACCATTTAAATGAAAATAGAATTTTTATCATTAGTATTAAAATACAATTTAAGGGCTAACAGTTTATTGTATATACTTAGGTTTTTACCACCTTCTCCTCAGGTTTTTACCCGTAAAAAGCCAACCCTGTTTATTGGTCTTGTTTCAGAACGCGTGGAATGAAAGATTTTTAAAAATTATATCATTAGAAAAATGTTTAAGATTTATAAATGACAGTGCAAAAATCGCCTTTAAAATACGAGATCTTCATCACCTGCGGAAAAATTTCACATTTGTGTAAAATTACGATATAAGTTTTTATTCATTGTTATATTTTTTGAACACACACTATTTCTGTAAACTATTCTGAAAGTTCAGTGGAGTAAATACAGATTGTTTTCCTTTTATAATTTTAATGGTCATGACTAAAAATTTGTCATATCGGATGATGTTGATGATTGAGAAAGGGGGGGGGGTACTGATTACGGTCTAATCAAACTTAAATTACTATTATTGAAAAAAATATATATTTTATTTTATTTAACCATAAAATTCTGCTACTAAATATGGTTTAATGCGAAAGAATACTTTCGAAAAAAAAAATGAGTGTAAATCTGCATAGCCGATAATCAGATCATAAGGTATATTCATTTCAATTCCCTAACATTTTCTCACCTTTTTGAAAGAAAATGAAACCAAAAGTATGAAAATATGAAGAATTGGGAGTAAGAAAACATAATGGCAAACCGAAGATACCGCTAAATTCGGGTTTTTAGGCATTTCCCACCAATGTATGACTTGGCTGACTAATAACGTTTTAATATGCAAATCGAGGTTTTATCCGTGATTTTTATTTTTAAATGAGACTAAATGATTGTCCGTGCTACCACCCCCCACCGATCTAATCTTATTATGAAGATTATTTTGGAAATAATGGTGGTTAATAATGAAAATATTAATAATGAAAACCCTGTAAATAAGTTTTGATTACTTTAAGATTTGCAAGTATTCAATTGTCTTAAATGAAAAAGTTCCCCCCCCCCCTCTCAAATAAAGACAAATCAGGTATACTGAAACAATATTAGAGAAGTTACGCGAGGCTGCAATATGGTGTGAATTAGCCTTTACTGGAGGGGTTCGGATAGCATCTATCCGACAATATATGCAAAGCCGACCAGATGCTGTCCGAGATCCCGTGTAAAGGTTAAAATTAAAACTTCGCGAATAAAATTAATTGCTTTTAACTGTATATAGACGCAAAAACATATTTTAACCTTAACTGCTCTGACAAAAATTGTTACATAACTACTGTGACCTGCTGTCAGACCATTTAATCTGAAGATGAATAAAATGTTTCATTAATTCTCAGAATACTATTTATGTATTAAACTTTATGTACAAGAATATTATAAATCAAATTCAGCTATTCAAAAGTATTTAGAGGTAGTAATAAGACTCCAAACTAAAAAAATTTGACCAGTATTTATTGTTAAACTAAAAATTACAAGTTAAACTGTGAAACTTGAAAAACTCACGGTGTCTGAGACCACTAACAGCAGTTAAGGGTTAAATCTAAACAGTTGAGTTTAAACGCAAGGTAAAATGGTCATAGAATATTCCGATTGCAACAAGATTCGTCTATAATAACTGATTTGTAATGAAAAAATATGTAAATATTTTTACAATCTTTCATTTCGCTCTTTTTAATTGTGCATCCTTAGGATTCCCGTGCCTAGAGCAGTTTGCTCCAATTGCTCCTAAGGCCTCGATAAATAGTTAAGGCCCTATCTAAGGCCTCGATAAATCATTTAAAAATATTGACATGTAAACGAGAAATTGTAAAATAACTGCCTCATAAGTTTAATATTAGCAAGCGAGTATTTTGGTGAGAGTGTAGCTTGTAGCTTCACATAATAAACTTACCAATCAATCATACTAACAAAAAATCTAATTTACTGTTTTCTTATGACATTACATATAGGGATGTACGATAAATTAACGTAACAATAAAATACAATTAAATTAAATTAAATCTTACCTTTAATCAGACTTTGTCCGGTTCACTGGTCGCGCAAATCGCATCATTAAGTCCTCGTTGTTGTTTTATTGTAGCTCAGTGGTTAGTCCTCAATTAATATAGCCAATTTACACACCGCCATGTTTTGCTTTGCTCACACCCGTAAACTTTACTTGCCGACACCGAAAGCAGGAAGACACACGTCATAGCGCATGCGCAAGTTGCCAGTCACCCGATGAGGTGGTACATTGCTACCAATACGAAGTGCATGGCACCTTATTTAGCTCCCATCATCTAGGAACAAATCTGTCGTCACCCCAACCACATATTCAAGCTCTTATGACACCCTAGGGTTCCAAATGGCACCGCCTTTTCACCTCCGGGTCCCAAATGGCACCGGTTTGTCACCTTTATTTTTAACAGTGTAGTCTCACCTTGTCTTTTCAATGGTAAAGATAGATATTATATCGTACCATAAAATGACCGATGAACTCAAAGAGTAGAATTGTCTTCGTAATTACATTGCTAAAATTCTGCATGAATTTCATTTAATAAACACAAGAAATTTCAGGATACTAAAATTTGATATTATAAAAGCTCTAAACTCTTTGTAAATACATTAGATTTATCTTTTTAAATTTCACATTCATATAAAATGAAGTATGGGTGTATTTGAAATGAATTATGAATTAATAATAATTTTCTTCTGGGGAAAAAAATTAAACTACATCTTTTTATTATATATATATCAGTGAGAAGTTAGTTATTGTTTAAATGTGAATCTTCTTTTTATTTGAGATTGAAAAGCGTTTTTGTTGTTTTACTTTTCTTCCATCTTTAGTTTTGTAGCATCCTATTTTTATAAAAATGTCATACAAATCAGACTTTATGAATTTTTGGAACGTTTTTACAAAGTTCTTGTATTTACTTTCCTTCTTTATAGCTCTTTAACTAATAAATTAAAATACAAGATAAGTTTACTATTACATTATGCCTTTACATTAAATTGAGTTTCAATACTTTGACCTAAAGATTTCATTTTTTTTTTTTTTTTTTTTTTTTTTTTAATCTAATAAATTTGTTAAGTGACTATGAAATAATAAAAATATCTATACTGCGGAAATAATAAATACAGATATTCAGGAAAGATATAAAAACATAAGCTCCAGTACTTGCACATTAACATTCTGCAGTTTGTATAAAATAAATGTAAACAAAAGTAACATTTTTTAATAGCAGGTAGTTAAAAATAAAATATCTTCACACTGAACATTACTAATATAAAAATGACAAGTCAGCATAGCATACAATTCAGACTATGTAGAAATTATTGATAATTATAATAGAAAAAAAAATATCGAAATATGAAGAAATGGTGGATACGGAATTCAGTAGTCATAAAGAAGAAGGAAAAAAAGAAAAGAAAGGAAAAAGGAGAAGAATAATGAGATTTGGATACGAATGGACATTTATGTAAATGCTTCTGGAACAGCCGAAACATTATTGTCGCAAATAGAAAATAATGAAATACATTCATTAAAATTTAATAACAAACTTTTATACATTCTCAGAAAAAAAAAAAAAAAAAAAAAAAAAAAAAATCTTGACACTTGCGATTTTAGACGTTTGTTGAATATCTAGAAATATAAATAAAGAATTATTATGAAACTCCAGGTGTGTAAATAAAATAGTACAGGTCATATATTTTAGTGAAGATTTTCCCCCGAAATCTGATAGGGGAGCGTCTACAAATTGAAAATGAACGAAGATCTTTTGGATAACCCTGTCGGAACTAATGTAGCAAAAGCGTTCAAGCTGCAGATTATGATTAAGAGGTTGAATGTAATAAAATGTGTTCATTTTTATGATTATAGCTTGTATACTCTTAGGAAAATTGAGATTTTTATAAAAATACTCGAAAATTTTGCCAAATTTTTTTGCTTATAATTTGCAAAGTTCTTAATAAAAAAAATGTTCTTTTCATAAAATATGATAACCAACATTATACATAATACTCTGTAATCGAAATTTTAAAATATTAATAATTATACGAAAAATAAGCAAATTTACTAAATAAATTTTCACTGCGCATGCGTCTCAACTCTATAAAAATTTCATTTGCATATTGTGTTAGATAAATGTATAGAGAAACTTTTGTTAAAGTTTCAAAATCATAGCTTGAAAATTCTGAAAATTATCGTCGATAGAATAAGATAAAAATCCGTTATTCCCAAAATGAAGCAAAAAGATAAGGAGCTGTATCCAAATACAATAATACGCGCAATATTGTGTAGACATTAATCAATGGAATACGGATACCATCGGCGTAACTAGCGGGGGGGCCGGGTGGGCCGGGCCCACCCCAGACAACCCAGGGCCCCCCCTAGAACTTTAAACTCTTGTGGTAATGTTAGAAGGTAAAAATTTTATTTTTTCGAGAAATTACACGTCTCAGAGTTGGGACGCTAAACTGGCTATTTTTTGCATTTCTCTTAGGTCTATATTTTTCAGATTTAGTCTCTTTTCTCGCTTTTTTACAATTATTTCTTACTTATCGATCACTACGAACAACACATGGTAACAGATCAGTTTTTAACGAAAACCGGTCACTCCTTTTGAAAGAGGACTGCATTCATTTGTAAGATTGGAAATCAGCCGAAGGCTAAAAGAAATGGTCATTTCCTGTCACTGTCTCGGGTTTTTCAATACTACATCATTGGGGGGGTGGTCTTAATTAGTTACATCTGTTTCTTCCTCTTTTTTTGGAAACGGGACTGAATTCTCAAATTCCAGGAAAAACACAAAAACACATGCTCGCATGCTTCTGTTGTTAGTTTAGTTGCTGTAGTGCTAAGGTGTTTTTTCTTCTTTTATTGTGCGTTTCGCTATGACTGATATTAATCCTCTTCAGAGAAGAAAATTATGAAAAAGATGGATATACGAGATCATTTTTTAAATCTTCGAATTCCTTCAAGCGTTCATTTAATCCAGGTATGTTTGAAAAGTATATAATTCATTTATATTTAGGTTTCTGAAAGATATTAACTTAAACGTTACAGTTTTCATATATTATCCTTTTGTTAAGTTTGTTCTCAAATCCAAAGGAACTACTTTCAAACAATTTTTAGATGCGTTCGTAATTTATGTAAATATGTAGCACCTATTGTTGTCTTTCAGTCTGTTTGTCCACCGTCCGCATATAACAACGCAAAAACTACCCAACCAAATCGTTTGAAATTTAAAATATATAATTATTAAAATCCGATGCATAGATCAATTACAGGGACAATCAAAAGTATTCCGTTACATTACGGTCACTGGGGAAAGAAGTTTCAAATGCATTTTAATCGTTTGAAATTTAAAATATATAATTATTACATAATTTTATCGAGTCATTTCAAATTTTATGAAAATCGGATGGATAGATTAATTACAGGTACAATCAAAAGTATTCCGTTACATTACGGTCAATGGGGAAAATTTTCGAATGCATTTTAATGATGTTATAAAATTGATACGCATCTGTGAAGTACATATTATAATATACATTTTGCATAATCTGCGGCGCGGAGAACATTTGATATTGATTTACAATGCCAAACAAAAGTATTCTATTACATAATGGTATAGGGAGAACATTGTTTGGTGCGCATTTTAATTGTAATTAACTATTTAGAATTTTATGAGATTGATATTGTTACTGGTAAACGGAAAAAAAGTGACCGGAAAAAAAGTTATCGGAAAAAAAGTGACCTAAACTACAAAAGCGGAAAAAAGTGACATGGAAAAAAAGTGACGCGGAAAAAAAGTGACAAGGAAAAAAAGTTACCGGAAAAAAAGTGACAAGGAATTGATTTTGGGGATTTATTATTGATTTTGGGGATTCATTGGTTAAGTATGAAAGGGGATCGGGGGGGGGGGGAGCTCATAGTTTAGGTAAATGGGTTTTTCATACTGAATTAACTGTTTTGGTTCAATTTTTGGATATACGTTCATCCTGAAAAGACGCTTGCCGGATTAGTTTTGGGAAGGGACGATTACTCCCCCCCCCCCCCCATCCGTCCTCAATTAGATGAATGGGTTTTTACGCAGAATTATCCAACGTGAGTCAAATTTGCATATAGGATCTTTTAGATAAGGCTTATGTATAGTATATAATGCCTGAAGAGATTCTAGGAGTTTAAGGGTTAAGTATAGAGGGGGAACGGGGGATAACCTTTCTTAAATTAAATTAATGGCTTTTTACGTATAATTATTCGATTTGCTTAAAATTTTGGACATAAGTTCATTATGATAAGACGTATCTTAGATTAGTTATTGGTTCTTCGACTTATTATAAAGGGGGGGGGAAACGAGCAATTCTCCCCCTCAAACTAGATAAATATGTTTTTATGCAGAATTATCCCATGTATTTCAATTTTAAATATAGGTTCTTTCTGGTAAGGTGAATTCCGGAATAGTGTTAAGGATTTAATGGCTAAGTATAAAGCGAAGATGGAGGAAACCCCTCTTAAATTAAATAAATGGCTTTAAAATAAATAAATGGCTTTAATAAAAAAATTTAAATATATTTTTTAAAATTATTTTTTAAATTATTATTATTAAATTACTAAAATTATTATTAAAATTATCAAATTATTATTATTATTATTATTATTATTATTATTATTATTATTATTATTATTATTACTAAAATTATTATTAAAATTATTAAAATTATTAAATTATTATTATTATTATTATTATTATTATTATTATTATTATTATTATTATTATTATTATTATTATTATTAAAATTATAAAATTATTATTATTATTATTATTATTTTATTTTCATTATATTATATTATATTATTATATTATTCATTATATATTATTACATATTATATATATATATATATATATATATATATATATATATATATATATATGTATATATATTATATATATATTATATATATTATAAATATTTATTATATTATATATTATATTATATATATTATATTATATTATTATTATTATTAAAATTATTATTAAAATTATTATTAAATTTTTAAATTAAAATTATTTTTTAAATAAATAAATGGCTTTAAAATAAATAAATTTAAAATAAATAAATAAATAAATAAATAAATAAATGGCTTTTAAATAAATAGCTTTTTAATAAATGACTCTTAAATTAAATAAATGGCTTTTTATGCAGAATTATCCGATTTGCTTCGAATTTTGGACATGGGTTCATTAAGATAAGACGTATTTCTGATTAGTTATGGGGTTCTATTGGTAATTAAAAAGGAGGGCGGGTGATTACTATACCCACCTTAAATTAGATTTAAAAAAAATTATGCACACTTATCCGATGTATTTCAAATTTTGGATATATGATCTTTCTCATAAAGTGAATTCCTGAATAGTTTTATGGGTTTAATGGCTATGTATAGAGGGGGGACGGGGGATAAACCCCCTTAAATTAAATAAATGGCTTTTTACGCAGAATCATCGGATTTGCTTCAAATTTTGGATGTATATTCATTATATGATGGCGAATCGCTGATTAATTATGGGGATCTTTTGACAATTAAATAGGGGAAGCGGGCGATTAATCCCCCACTCTTTAAATAAAATAAATTGTTTTTTTCTTTCACAACTATTCAACGTATTTCAAATTTTGGATTTAGGCTCTTCCTGATAAAATGAATCCCTGAATAGTTTTAAGGGTTTAATGGCTAAGTATAGAGCGATGAACGGGGGATAACCCACAATTAATCAGGACTTCGCCTTATCATAATGAACGCCCAATCAAAATTTGAATCAAATCAGATAATTCTGCGTAAAAAGCCATTTATTAATTTAAGGGGGGGTATCATCCGTTCCCCCAGTGTTTACTTAGCCATTAAACCTTTAAAATTATTCCGGGATTCACTTTATGAGAAAGAACATATATCCAAAATATGAAATATATCGGATAAGTGAACATAAAAAACAATTTACCTAATGTAAGGGGGGGGGATAATCACCTGCCCCAATTTTTAATTGGCAAAATAACCCCATATGTAATCAGGGATACGCCTTATCATAATGGTTCTATAATCCAAAATTTGAAGCAAATCTGATAATTCTGCGTAAAAAGTAATTTAATTTAAGGTGGGTTATATTCTATTCCTTTTCTATACTTAAAAACTATCCAGAGTTACTTACCTTAAAACTATTCAGAGATCCACCTTATCAGAAAGAACCTATATTTAAAATTTGAAATACGTGGGATAATTCTGCATAAAAACCTATTTTTCTAGTTTAAGGGGGATATAATTGCTCACCCCCCTTTATAATAAGCAGAAGAACCCCAAAACTAATCAGAGATACGTCTTATCATAATGAACCTATGTCCAAAATTCTAAGCAAATAGGATAATTATGCGTAAAAAGTTATTAATTTAATTTTAGAAAGGTTATCCCCCGTTCCCTCTCTATGCTTAACCATTAGAACTCCTAAATCTCTTCAGGCATTATATACTATATATAAGCCTTAGCGAAAAGAACCTATATGCAAATTTGACACACGTTGGACAATTCTGCATAAAAACCCATTCATCTAATTGAGGACGGATGGGGGGGGGGGAGTAATCGTACCTTCCCAAAACTAATCAGGCAAGCGTCTTTTCAGGATGAACGTATATCCAAAAATTGAACCAAAACAGTTAATTCAGCATGAAAACCCATTTACCTAAACTATGAGCCCCCTCCCCGACCCCCCTTTCATACTTAAGCAATGAATCCCCAAAATCAATTCTTTGTCACTTTTTTTCCGGTAACTTTTTTTCCTTGTCACTTTTTTTCCTTGTCACTTTTTTTCCTTGTCACTTTTTTTCCGTGTCACTTTTTTTCCGCTTTTGTAGTTTAGGTCTCACTTTTTTCCGATAACTTTTTTTCCGGTCACTTTTTTTCCTAGATTCATTGTTACTGTAGAGTGTTACAAGTTGTTTTCTGTATAAAAGAAAGCAGATAGTATTTACAGGGACACACAAAAGATTTTGGCTGCTATACTGTATCCGAAATACTGTGTACTATTACATCAAGATCTGAATAATTTTAAGTTCGTCCGTAATTATATAAATAACTAGCACTTATGTTCGTCGTTCAGTCTGTCAGTTCATCCGTCTTTACAATCTATGCCACAAAAAATATTTATTATTAATTTACACTGCCACTCAAAATATTCCCCAACATAATGATGATATACGAGGATTTATTGTTTGGGGCGTGTTTTAATTATATTCAACTATTTCACTTTTATGAATATGGCATACGTTGTTTAGGTGTAAGTTGTATGTCCATGTATATTTATATATATATATATATATATATAAAAAAAAAAAAAAAAAAAAAAAAAAAAAAAAAAAAAAAAAGATTTTAACCACTATACTATATCTGAAGTACCGTCTACTATAACATCAAGATCTGAATATTTTTAAAACTTCATTATCGTACGAACGCACCTCATTTGCTAGGCTTCATGTGCAATTTCCAACTTGTTTTATTAATTCTTTTTTAAAAAACGCACGAAATAGGCAAGTGGGTAAACGGAAAAAAAAAAAGTTATCGGAAAAAAGTGACATAAACTACAAAAGCGGGAAAAAAATGACTGAAAAAAAAGTTATCGGAAAAAGAGGGACAAGGAAAAAAATTACCAGAAAAAAAGTGACAAGGAATTGATTTTGGGAATTCATTGGTTAAGTATATATAGAGGGGATCGTGGGGAGGGTCTTAATTTAGGTAAATGTGTTTTTCATGCTGAATTAACTGATTTGATTAAATTTTTGGACATATGATTACCACCCCCCTCCACCCTATCCGACCTAAATTAGTTATGGGGTTCTTTTGCTTATTATAAAGGGGGGACAGGTAATTATCTCTCTCTCAAATTAGATAAATCGGTTTTTATCCAGAACTATCCGATGTATTTCTAATTTTAAATATAGATTCTTTCTGATAAGGTAAATCCCTGAATAGTTTTAAGGGTTTAATGGATAAGTATAAAGAGGGGGGGGGACGGGGAGTAATCCCTCTTAGTTAAATAAATGCGTGCTTTCCACTTTCGCCGAACTCATCGATCACTGTCATCGGTATCTATCAATTAAGTATTTCCGTTAGAAAAAGACGTAAATCGTTGTCTACTTACTTTAAGATTAAAAAAAAATACCAAGCCGGCCATTTTGTTTCTCTTTGAAACAAACATAACTATTCCAAATCCAACCCCAAATAGAAATCCATTAGTGAATGTCTTCAAGGAGTCATATTACTCAGTAAGTGTGGGGTGTCAACAAAACGCTAATCTGTTTCTTCCTGCTTCTTCTCGTTTCCCTTTTTTCCCAATTAAAAGATTTATTAAGAATATTTTTATTTAACTATTTACATGACGAATAAAAAAAACAAAAATTGGTTTTATTATTGTTTTTTAAATAAAATATTTTTCAGATTTTTTTTTTAAACCATTTATATACACATTTATGAATACATATAATAAAATTTTCTAATATCGTTGACGGACTGCTTATTTATTCATTTTAGTAAAAGTATATAACGAATCAAAAAAAGAAGAAAGTGTTTTAATTATTGCCCTTAAAAATTAAATACAGTTCAGATTTTTAGATATTTTTTTACAATGTATATACATATTTATCACATATATACATCTTGTGAATACTTGTCCAATACGTCCTTTAATACTGAATTATGGATGCCGATTTCAAAAAGTAAAGCTCAACATTATAAAAATTTTTAATCTCGTTGACAGACTGTCTATTATTTATTTAGTAAAAGCATAAAATCTGCAGCCATAATTATACAAATCATTTGGAATCAAACTGCATCTTTCAGTTATTGATAAATTTATTACACATTGAGTTACAATTGATTGAAAATCAACTTTGAGACTATTTTATGAAAGGTAATTTGTCTTTTTAGACAAAAGAAAAAAAAAATGCATTGGACTCATTGATATGCGAATAAGAATTTTGCACAAATTTCATAAATTTACAAATAAGCATAACTTTTTTCATTGTATTAGAAAGCAGCAACTATGTATTTGTGAGCAGCTTTATAATTAAATTTAAGAGGGTTTTTTTAGTGACTTACTTCACCTTGAATCTTAATTTAAGGCATTTTACAAATAATCTATTATTTTCAAGGAATTGGAAACGGCGAAGAAAAAAAAAAAAAAAAAAAAAAAAGGAAAGAAATAATTTTTTTTCTAAATAAACGATTAACGGTGTATTTCGATTCAAACTAATAATATTTTCCGATTTATTTTTAAATTCATTTTTGCGCTCATATGCATCGAATTGGCAAATTGTCTTATTTAGAAAATACATAAGGTGGCGTGATTGTCGATTCTTTGAAGCATGCAAAACATATTTCAAAAAAAGCAATCAAAAACGGCATTTTGAACTGATTTTTCCGAAGCGGGAGATCTATGAACGAAAAAAGGGTCATACTGAGAAGATAATTGTTTTTAAATCAAATTCTAATAAATGGAGCTAAAAAGGAAATCACACGGCAACTCATACATGTCTTCAAAAATCCCTTTTGAAAAGTTTTATGCTTCTACTTTAAAAAATATGTCTGAAATTGTATCAGAAAATTTCGAGCTCTTGAAGGTGGAAAAGCGTTTTTTCGAATACACCCTTAAGAGCGAGTATTACTCGCGTTCAGAGTGTTCCGTACAATAAATATACGTATTATTTTTAAAAAAAAAATAGTTCCTGAAAGAATAATAAGTGAAATAAAATTAATATTGCCCAGTTAAACTGATGGCATTGAGCTCACAGGCTACGCATACTAATAGTATATTTAAGCCTTATATTCTCAAGGGTTAATTCCGTTCGAAAAACAAATTAAGGGGGGGGGGATGGCAGCTCCCTCCATTTCCCCGTTTTATACTTGATCATTGAACCCCTGAAACTATTGAGGGATATGATTTATCATATAAAAATTTTGAAAAAAAAAACTGATAATTCTGCATGAAAAACCCATTTATATCAATTAAGGGGAGGGGCATGAGCTCCCCGTTCCCCCTCTTTATACTTATCCAATGAACACCTAATACTAATCACGAAAGTGCCTCATCAGAATGATCCTACATCTAAATTTTGAATGAAAACTGATAATTCTGCATGAAAAACCCATTTATATAAATTTAGGGGAGGGGTATTAGCCCCCGTTCCCCCTGTTATACATTTCGAATGAACTCCAAAAACTAATAAGGGAAGCGCCTTATCAGAATATACATATATCCAAACTTTTAAGTGAATCGGATATTTTTATCTTGAGTTATCGCGTTACGCACATACAAAACATAAGCTCCCAGACTTTGATAGCCTGTGAGTTAAAAAACTATAAAATGTAGGGTGTGGTATAGCTGTATATACACTATATGTCCAATGATGATCGGTCAGTTGGGATTTTAAACTTTTTGTTAAATATTTAAGGAAATACTTGAGGAATTATCCTGAAACTTCACGTTTGCAAACAGAATAGTACAGGTTATATATTTTAGCGGTCAACAAATTGGAATATATATATATACTAGAGGTCTGCACGGGCCGAAATTTCCTGGCCCGAACCCGGCCCGAAAATTAAAATCTTGGCCCGGGCCCGGCCCGGCCCGAACGAAAAAAATATTGGCCCGGCCCGAAAGTTAAAATTTCGGCCCGTGCCCGGCCCGGCCCGAATGAAAAAAATATTGGCCCGACCCGGCCCGGCCCGAAAGTTAAAATTTCGGCCCGAACCCGGCCCGACTACTAACTCTAACGGAAGAGTTCAGACCAAAAAAACTTATCTTAGTCTTTTTTTTCTTTCATGTTTATAATAATCTTTTTTTATGCAGAAGTGCCAGAGGCTGCGATTTTTACGCTGCTAATGATCCTTTGTTTGTTATATGTAAATGTTTCAATTATCATTAGTATTATTAATACATTAAAAAAATAAAAAATGGTATATGGTAAAAGTAAAATCTTCTTAGGCATTGGAAAGAAAAAAATACGTTTTCTTCTTAGCAGATGTAAATGTTAAATATGTATTTTTTCGCGTATTGTTGTAAGTAGTAGATAAAGGCCGATTCTGCGGCCACTGGCGTGATGCGTG
>CAXHSM010000263.1:0-17000 GCA_964019185.1 Maratus speculifer | reverse complement strand
AGGGGCTCTGAGCTAGGCCCTATGGTTTCACAGAAGGCCATGGTGGTATAAGTCTTATATGGAATATCAAAATTTTAAAATATATAAATGTATAAAGAATCCTAAAAATGTAGTTTGGATTAAAAGGAAACAATGTATTAACATGCAAAACTCCAAGGGGCCCTGTACCGGGCTCCAAGGGACCAGAAATTTATTTTGCATGTGGTTGGGTATAGAAATATTTTTTGTAGTTATTAAAATGACGGGGGGACGCCAAAACTATGTTAAATAAAATTGAAAGCAATTTGGATAATTTTTAAAGAAGCTTCACCAAGGGCCCCAAGAAAGCGATTCATATTCAAAATTAGTGGTAGCTGAATGGGGGTAACTCAAAATTCTTTTGTCGTTCATGTACTAAGCTAGTGTACTTAAAAAGTTGTTAGGGAAAAAAAATCTAGTGAATCAGACTATTTTAAAGGAAGCCATGATAGGGAAGCACATAGAGGCCAACTGACAGTTAAAAGCAGGACCTTAACATGAAAACATGTTTAAAAGTTTTAGTACATAGCGCTATAGACCTTTAATTAGTCAAAATTAAGCATAGAGTATGAGTTATTCGTGGGAATATTATTTTTTTAATACATCAATTGATTCGGTAAATGTTTTAAAAAAGGGCCCCAGTGCCTGAATAACAATATCAGGGTGTTGGTCCAGAAAGAAGAGTCCAAGATTCAACTTTAAAATTTTGCACTGAGAAGGTAAGAAATTTAGGGAGTGAAAAATGTTTGCGAGCAAAAAGATCAAGGAGCCCTGGGCCAGGCCCTCTGATTACCTAGAGGGTCTTAGTGTCTTATATGGAAAGTAAAAACTTGAAAATATCTAAATAGAACAGATATCCCAAAAATTAAGATCGAATTAAATGGAAACAATTTATTAACAATTTATTATAAAAAAAAACTTAAAAGGGCCCTGAAAGGTCCCCAAAGATCCAGGATCATAACTGAAAAGTAAAAAGGCGAGAATAGCTAAATGGAGAAAGGTCCCTCAAAACGAAGAAGATTAAGATAAAAAGGGATCAAGTTATTAACAATTTGGTGCATAAAAATTGTAATGGGCCCAGGGGCCCCGGTCCTTTCAATATTAAAAATCTGAGCCTCAGGTGCATCAGGACCTGCCTTGGACTATCTTCACCTAAAATTTCAGACTTCTAAGTGCGGTAGATTTTGCTAGCCATCGCAGACACACACAGAGACAGAGCGTTTTGTTATTTTATTAGTATAGATTATCCGTCATATCCTTTTGAGCTTTTTACAGATGAATGTATGAACATTTCACTCTTATCTTTGAAAAAAAAAATATCTTAATTAGACGTATACCGATAACATTTGTAATGAAGAGCGTTAACAATATGAACAACTAAAAGACGGATTTCCGACAATGATTTTCTCTTTCCATCCCGTTTTGAGGGGTCGAAAATTTTTTATGAGATTACGATGACAGTTTTCCGTTTGGAGATATTCTCGATGGCTACGTAGTAGCAATAATTCAAAGTCGTCGGGATGTAACGACGCATCAAAATTATTTCCGAGAAAATGGGAAATACAGTGAAACCTCTGAATAAGGGACACCCATGGGACCGGAACTTTTGTCCCTTAAATAGAGGTGTCCCTTATTCGGAGCTTTTACATTTTTTTTATTAATCATTCATAAGGACAAAAAAAAAAAAAAAAAAAAAAAAAAAAAAAAAAAATTAAAATTGAAGTTTAAATCTACCCGAAGGTTATAAATTGCATTAATTAGGCGCAAAAGTAATAGATAATTAATTAATTAAATTTCTTAATTGTTTACTTGATTAGTAAATGATTTGTCGAGTTATTGATTTGTATTTTCTACGTAAATGTTTCTATAATGCAAAAAGTGCAATAATATTTTTAAAAATCTTACTTGCGAAGTAAACCATAAAAAATGACTGTTTTGCAGATTTCAATTTTTCTACTACTAAACTTTTTAGATATTCATTTACCATACTTATAACTTTTAGTCCTTCATTATAAGCAGTATTTACGAAAAAAGTATTCAACTGCTTTGCATATTTTAGCGCAGCTGTGAAGTTCTTTATTTCACAATTTTCCTTTCTCTTTTACTTTCAGAGTCATCCCCCACAACTTTCAGCATTCTTTTCAATATAGATTGGGAAGTGGCAACACAGACAATCACCTCATCATGTTCACGACAGAAATTGTAAAACTCAATATGCATGTTAAAACGCAATCGGTCTACTAAAACACCTAAAAATCTGAACTCTGAAAATCTGAAATTTGACTCGTAGATTTACCATTATATTTTCCTGCACTCAAATCTATGAAAATATGGAGGACTGGCTGCAGGACACCCCAAATGATAAAACTACCACTCAACCATTAAAATCACCAAAACAAACACTAAAATCAGGTTTATATGTGTTTTCCATCTAGATATATTAGCAGACCAATTGACTTTAATATGTGAATAGAGTTTTAACCAATTCTGGAATTTCAGCTGTGAACTCGATGAAATTTTTGTATGCACTGTTGTCTCTGGCTCTAATAGGGATAAACGCACTTCGATATTTTCATCTGAATTGTAGATAAATAACTGCTCATCAGTTGAGTTGCATACGTCTGTACCAACATAACTGCCTATCTGATGAGTTCACAAAATTCTGTATTTCCTTTTTATCACAGACTACTACATTATCTCAAATGCAAAAATCAACCCCTTTAACATTTTGCACTTGTATGTCCAGTGTGACTGGGCAGCATTTTTCTTTGCAAAAAAATTTTTTTTTTGTCATACCAGTAACAAAGAAATTTTTTTTTTTTAAATTATGTACTTGAAGGAAACTTTTAAGTGGTTTCAACCGAATAAAATTTGTGCGAGAAACGCCCAAGTGAAAAGGGTTGATCTCATTTTCAAGTGTCCCTTATTCAGAGGTAAAAACATTACACTTCCTATACCAAGGGACTGGAACCGGAAGTTTTGTCCCTTAAATAGAGGTGTCCCTTATTCGGAGTGTCCCTTATTTGGAGGTTTCACTGTATTAGAGTTTCATAGTAGAGCCCCAGATTCGACCTTCAGTTTGGGTCGAGTTTACGCTATTATAATTTTTCGTTGCAAGTTGGATTCGGGTCAGATTCATTTCTACTTTTTGCAGCGGGTCGGGTTCGGGTTGACCCGGGTTAACGCTATAATTTTTCATTTTGGGTTGCATTTGGGTCATATTCGCTTCTACTTTTTGTTACGGTCGAGTTCGGGTTGACCCAGGTTTTCCAAATGTTTCTCCAAAATATTTTTTCAGCTGAAAAATCTATGTACGATAAAATCACTATAAAGGGCACACCAAAATAATGGACATCTCCATTTAGCGAAAACTTTTTCAGTTTCTAACACTTGTATATTTGTACGCTGTTACCTCTGAAAAGCGGCCAGCATTTTACCTTCCCTTACTGTTTAGTCCATAAATTCGGGGACACCTTTTATATAGCGTGCCAGTTTTTGGATTGTAGAGCTTTACTGAATCGCTCAAGAAACTGTCGTCTCTCATAATAGATTATATACAAAGCTTCACAAAAGAATTCTTAATTATTCTCTACTTATTAATCAAAGAGTTCTTCTCGACAAAATAGAGAACATAGAAGTAGTAAGCGCAATTTGTTTAATTTGCATTAAAACGTTTATATGCACTTTAAATTAAAAAAAAAAAAGAAATGAAATGAAATCAACTTAATTTTCAGACAGAGCGAATACAATAATTGATTTTATAAGGATTAAGATAAGGGCTTTTCATACATGTATTTCCAATTCTAATCTATATGTCTTTTTCTTTTATCTTTCTTTTTTTTTTTTTTTTTTTTTTTTTTTTTATAATTTACAGGTAAAAAATATTCAATGAGTATAAACCTGCGTATGTATGTACGCATATTCTTTCATTACACCGAAAGCGGGAAATTTCGTAATAATGCTGGTAAAATTGGGTAAAAAGCAATGTAATTATTTCGAAATTTTTCAAACCGACTTTACCTCTTTAAAAAAAAATTATCCCATTCCAAAATAAATCTAAATTCTAATTCAAGAAACGGTTGTCTTATTGTGACAGCCGGTATAGATTGAGGAAATTTTAACTTGAAAAATGGACTAACCACCTAATAAGTGATGTTATATTCAACTAGTCTGCGAAAACTAAGCATGCCTTCATTATTCTTCCTCCTATTTCAAAATGACGGTTTACTAATATTAATTCCCTCTCTGACATAGCATTTAGTAAATAACGTTCTAATAGCTCTTACCGTGTTTCACACAATCAATTCACATTTTTATACACATCACACGGCAAACAATCCTCAAAATTTATTGTCCTTTTAACAAACGATAATCCCATTCTTACGCCTTTGATGCCAGAATATTAAATCGTCTGCCAGGGTGGTCTGATGTTCGAATCAATCTAAATTTCCACTGGCCGCTCTTAATATGCGCATCGAATCGAAAATCGTCCAGTGCGCGCTCTCTGGTGTGACGTGAGAAATGAAGTGAAGTGATGGTAATTTTCTTCACCTTGCAGACCACCAAGAATGGAACGCTGATTGGGGCGGTTTCTTTTGATGTGTGGATCATGATTTCACGCACTGCAGTTATGGATTTTATTCATCAGAAGGGGTCGATCAGCGCTTTGTTTAGGTCTTAGGTGTAACTTTGTTTTGCTTCGTATTTGAATTTGAAAAATATATATCTTGAAGGAATATCAATGTTATGCAGGGAACTATGAATCCGAGGGTCATTTGAATGTATTCGAAATGGAGAAAACTGTTACAATCTTACATTTGATATTCAAAGACAAGGACAATCAAGACGATTAAGATAATTTTGAAAGATCGTCTGAAGGAAGCGCATCCAGGAAAAAAACAGTGCAAAAAATGAGGATAAAATTCGCTTTATTTAGAAACAAACAGTAATAAAAGCATATCAAAGCTCGAAAATTTTATTTTATAATTTAAAATACAGTAGAACCTGATAATCCGAATCCCCGAAATTCGAAATTCTGGTTAATCCGAATCCATTTTATTTTCGAAAATTATACTTGAACAGATTAACTGAAAAGGTTACGAAATTTTCCGGATTACAGGATGAATGTCGGGAAAAAACGTTTAGAAGTTAGAATTAAACAAAAAATAACAATAAAGCATGTTTTTTTATTCTTTAAGGGTGTATTTTGATCAAAACTGCTTATTTTCAGATTTATTTTCAAATTGATTTTTACTCTGAAATCCACCAAACTTTCAAAATCTCTTATTTAGAAAGTACGTACAAGGTGCCGTGATTGTTGATTTTTTGATAAATGCAGAAAATGTTGCAAAAAAAGCTGTCGAAAACGGCGTTTTGGACCAAATTTTCCGGAGCGGGAGATTTTCGTACGAAAAAAAGGGTCCTGTTGAGAAAATAATTGCTTATAAATCAAATTCTAATTAATTCAGCGAGAAATTACATCACACGGCACTTTGTACATCACTCCTAAAATTCTCTCAGCAAATTTCATATTTCTACTTTAAAAAATGAGCCTGAAAATGTATCGGAAAATTTCGAGCTATTGAAGGTGGATCATTTTTTTTTCGATACATCCTTAAATAGTTTGAATAGAACAAAAAAAAAAAAAAAAAAAAAAAAAAAAAATCGTGCGTTAAGCATATAGATAATAAAGCACTTTCCAACACTTCATGAAATCTTTAACAAAACTTCGATATTTTAGGAAAATAAGGTTACTGTATATAGCCAAATATTTATGACTAGCAGGTTGAAATATCTCATTCAGCAATTTATACTAATCGATGGAAACAAACTTGAATACTTTTGTTCCGCCCTGCAATTTAACTTGTACTTTCATTACACGTCAGTATTAAGCTAAAATTTATTTTAAACTAAAACATTTTTAAAACGACTAAAATCACATTCTCAGAAATTATTATTTACAGGCGTCCATGTATTCATTTCTTTGCGTGGCCCTGTATGTCATTTTATCTATATTCTGCAAACATTTATTAGTAAATTGAATGCAGTTCAACATAAAAACGTATAACTTATTTAAAAACCACCCTTATGTAATTTAAACTCATATTTAGAAACGTTTGCGACCGCTTTTGGGTAGCCCTGTATATCAACTATAGTATTTATACACACAATATAATATGCATAGATTTAGTGAAACTTAAATGCTCATATCACAATTAAAATGCATTTCAGTCATCCATCAATCATCATCGAATATATGTACAGTACTTCGGAATGAATATACTATTTCAAATCTTTTGTGTGTTACTGTAAATGCTATGTACTTCATATTATGCATGACTGTATCGCATAATTTATATTAAGCCTCAGCTATACATATATCAATATTATTATACATGAAATAATTTAATATAATTAAAATTTGTATCACATAATTCCCCCTTGTACTATTATGTAATAGAATTCTTTCGTGTGGCTCTGAAAATGAATAACACATATTTTTTCACCGCATTTTTACAGAATGCATATTTTAGTGCATTTCGTAAATGTATATAAATTTTAATATGTTTGGAAGAGTGTAACATCTTTAAAATTCACTTGAAACGATTTTTTCCCATCGGCCGTAATGTAACATTAAACTTTTGACTACTCCTGTAAATAAACTAATCATGGTAGAAACTTCATTTTCAATAGGGTACGTGCTAGGGTAAATGCCAATAACATCTAAAAATTTCATGGCGATCTGAGTATATTTACGAGAGTTAGAGCACGGATAGTCGGACAGACATATACGATTCAGCCATATACTAAGTATTTCTGTTCAGGAATATTTATCTACATCAATTCCTCGACAACCTTGCCATATTAATGTTACACTTTAATTATTACTTCGTGGTTTATACCCGTTTAGTTTTGTGGAGCTTAGCTTGATTTGAGACAACATATCTATACATTCTATTAACTACTTTGACCAATAATCGATTTGTGTGGATAATAGTATGATTCCAAATCTATTTCATCAGTGAAGCTCAATCCACATTTTCAGCTACCAACAAAAATTTGGGTATTTCACGAGCTTTACAGATCATCTGATTCCATTTCTTTTCTACGCATTTTTGAAAAAATTTTCCTGTTTTTACTGCAACATTTTTTTAGATCGAGCTCTATTTGTCTCTCTGGTTCCACCAGTTTTTCATATCTTGAGACAGTATAGCTATACATTCTATTAACTACGTTCACCAATAACAGTTTTGAGTGGATAATAGTATGATTCCGAATATAAGGCACCAGTGAAGCTCAGTCCACATTTTCAGCTATCAACAAAAATTTGGGTTAATTTCATGAGCTTTACAGATAATCTGATTCCATTACTTTTCTACGCACTTTTGAAAATATTTGCCTATTTTTATTTGCAACATTTTTTAGATAGAGCTCTATTTGTCTCTCAAGTTCTACCAGTTTTTCACAAATTTTCAGATCCTTTAAGGAACTTGATCAACCAACTTCAAATAACAAATCTAACAAACATTAGTATTAGCTTAAAGTTATTAGTAGACGTACAAGTTTGGCACAATATCGGAAATAGCAACAAGTTAGAGACAATGTTGTGGAGTAATTTTGGTCTCCAGATTTGGCGAGCCGCCGAACTAACGATAGGCTTGACGAAATATGACGATACCCCCCCCCCCCCCGCATTGGATGGTAGTCGTCCCCTTCTATAAAGTTTCGCGATATCTAAGCAGATTTTCATTTGTCGATGGGTATTTACACAGATTTTTATTGCTCCATTTCGGAATTGTTTTTTTAATATATATAGAGGTTTTTTTTTTCTAATTTTTCCCTTTGTAACTGAAATATCTGTATTATAGTAGCTTTTTTGACTTCTAAAACGTTCCTATAAAGGTGCGATGTTGTTTCACCACATGTTTAGTTACAGTTTAAGGATATGTTATGCATATGTTTATGAAAAAATGTGTATTTTCTGTTTCGAATAACATTAATTTCAAAAATGCAAAAATCTATCAGGAGAATGTGAATTTATATTGACTTAAAAAAAAAGAACACGCGTTATCATTTCTTTTTTAAATTATTGTGCTGTCTTTTTAATTGGTGGCAACATGAAAGAAACGACCGTATTAGCAAATTAAAATAAGATATTTCTATAATGTTAAATTACGGAGGGTATAGCGCTATATAAATTTTAAATGGATGTCATTTCTTTAATATTGGATTTTTTTGATAGCATCTTCGAAAGGCTCATACCTATATTGAAAACTTTCGAACAAGCTATTACACGTCTCTGGACGTTTCTTGGTTCGGGTTATAATTGAATTGTTGCCCTTTTATCTTGTTTCATGAATTAAAATTCACAAAACAGGGGTTCTGGAACTCCATATACTAATCGGTGGATCTGGATCAAATTTGTCAAACTTTCAGGTTTAGAGCAGGGCACTTCGCCTTTTCATTTTCGTCGTGATCCTATGATTGGGTCCAAATTTATTAAGAGCCAAATTGTGGACTTTAAAGTTAGAGATGTGTCTGAGCTCTAATATAGCACTATCGTGCTGTATGATATCCGGCAAATATAAATCTTTAATATAATCTTTAATATATAAATTTTTAATATAATAATTACAAAAATGCAACTGAAAATTTGGTGTTATCTTCATCAGTCATGTAATAGAAAAAAAAAATCACGAAAAAAGAAATAGACGTTATAAATCTTTTTGAAACAACTGATAGACTACAGTCTGAAAATCATTGTTTATTTACGATTGCCATAAATTTCCTCAATTCCAATGCAATTTATGCAACATAGCAATTGGAGAATTTTGAATAATCTTCTTATAACAAAACAAAAAATAAAAAATAGATATTTCAGCCATTTTTACAACAGCCGGCAGACACCAACATACAAGTCACCGTTTACTGACGATCGGCATAATATCCCATTGTATATAAACAAAGATTCTTCACGCGAACTGTGCTTTGATGTGTGTTACAAAATTAACTGGATGTGGGGAATCTTTCAAAGTAACACAAAGTGCTGCCAATCAAAAATGTCGACCCACATTCATGGATGAAAGTCGAGTAAAATGAACTGTATATTGTCATGATGAGGACCGAACAACCGCGAAAAGGGGAAGATACCGTGAAAAGTCAATAGGTACTTGATGAAGTCGCGCCCTCTAAATATAGGGGCAATGCTGAAGAAGGGGTGCAACAAGGGTGCTAAAATTTGGCGCGATATCGTCCCACTATTTTTTTCTGTCTGTCTGCGGTAACGATAGAAAGAAAAAATTACCTTCTATTTATCAGTTCTGTGCAGGTAGTGGTGCATCTAAACTTATCATTTCGGAGGAGGCTGAGATACAGTAAAAATTTCTGACATGAAATCACAAAAATGTTAAAATTTTCGCTTTAAACAGGGTTTTATTATAGGAGGTATCACATGAATCTAGGAAAAAAAGTGACCGGAAAAAAAGTTATCGGAAAAAAAGTGACCTAAATTACAAAAGCGGAAAAAAAGTGACACGGAAAAAAAGTGACAAGGAAAAAAAGTGACACGGAAAAAAAGGGACACGGAAAAAAAGTGACAAGGATTGATTTTGGGGAATTACTATTGATTTTGGGGATTCATTGGTTAAGTATGAAAGGGGGATCGGGGGGAGGGGCTCATAATTTAGGTAAATGGGTTTTTCATGCTGAATTAACTGTTTTGGTTCAATTTTTGGATATATGTTCATATTGAAAAGACTCTTGCCTGATTAGTTTTGGGAAGGGACGATTACCCCCCCCCCCCCATCCGTCCTCAGTTAGATGAATGGGTTTTTATGCAGAATTATCCAACGTGTGTCAAATTTGAATACAGGGCCTGACTAAGGCAGGGGCATGCGGGGCAATTGCCCCGGGCCCCCGGTTTGAGGGGGGCCCCCAAGGAGAGAAAAGTTTATTGTTAAAAGAGGGCCAAATGATATAAAATAGCAAAGTATTACAAAAATTCTTTTTTTTCAATTTTAAGGGGTATTTTTTCTCCTACTTCCTTTGCTTCCCTGCCCCACGTTCCCTTAAAGTAATAGTTACATCATAAGAAAATTAATAGTTAAAATTATTTATCATCTGTTATTATGTATAAAGATGTGAAATATAAATACTGAAATCAGTACTTGGTACAAAATTTATGCATACATACAATAGGTTTGAATTTTAATTTTAGTCACTTGAGTATAATTCACAAACATTTTTAAGATAGAAGGGGGCCACTCTAATAATGTTTGCCCCAGGACCCCCCACTGTCTAAGTCGGGCCCTGTGAATATAGGTTCTTTTCGATAAGGCTTATATATAGTATATAATGCATGAAGAGTTTTAATGGTTATATATAGAGGGAGAACGGGGGATAACCTTTCTTAAATTAAATTAATAACTTTTTACGCATAATTATCCGATTTGCTTAGAATTTTGGACATAGATTCATTATGATAAGACGTATCTCTGATTAGTTATGGGGTTCTTCTGCTTATTATAAAGGGTGGGGGGTGAGCAATTATCTCCCCCTTAAACTAGATAAATAGGTTTTTATGCAGAATTACCCCATGTATTTCAAATTTCAAATATAGGTTCTTACTGATAAGGTGGATCCCTGAATAGTTTTAAGGATTTGATATCTAAGTATTGAAGGGGAATAGAATATAACCTACCTTAAATTAAATTACTTTTTACGCAGAATTATAGGATTTGCTACAAATTTTGGATTATAGATTCATTATGATAAAGCGTATCCCTGATTACATATGGGGTTATTTTTCTAATTAAAAATTAAGGTGGGTGATTTTCCGATCCCCTTAAATTATATAAATTGTTTTTTATGTTCACTTATCCGATATATTTCATATTTTGGATATATGTTTTTTCTCATAAAGTTAGTCCCAGAATAATTTTAAGGGTTTAATGGCTAAGTATACTGTCAGGTTCTGAGACCAACTCTGCTAAAGATTGGAATTTCCGTTATTTCTCTATCTTAATCTCTTTTATATTATACCGGCTGTGTACTAGAATTTTCAAGGTGACATTCTTTCTTTGTTGAAGGGAGAATTGACAGGTAATCCTCTACAGGTGGTGAGTGAGAAAGAGGAGATTGCGGAGAGGCGTGTTCATCCGTCAGTGAGGTATGTGGATGATGAGCTGACAAGCAACATGTCACTAATCAAGAAAGGAATGTGGAATGTGTCCAATGGATAAGCCCCAAAGGGGGTTGGCATTGGGGAAACACCGTGATTTGAGAAGAGCAAGTCTTATCTCAGATTAGTTCAGTTCGTATCTGGGTTCATACCTAGAGAGTAATGTAGGACAGAGGTCCTGATAGGGTGTGCTCTGCGTTGTAGAGCGGAGGCAGTGCGTATCTGGAGAGCAAGGGGCACAGACGTCCTGGTGTTTAGTGCTCTGGGCCGAGAAGTGCAGGCCGTGTATCCATGTGTTGGGAGATTCGAAAGTGATCTCCGATAAAGTTAATCTAACGTGCATTGAGTGTGAGGTGGAAGGTGTAATTCGAATAGTACACAGCCAACCTTTACTGTATTTAATTTAATGTTGAACCGGATCACCTATATCCGAGTTGTAATTGTATATAATGGTAAATAGCGTATTTAGTGTGTACATATATTCTAAATAAACTGTTAATTCAGTTAATTGACAGTGTCAGTGTTCATTTACACAATCCTCACAGTGGGTGACCGATATCACCTAGTAATATCGGTGGTGGCAGCTATAACTACCACGGACTTTCTTCAAAGTTGTGCGGGCTGAGAGGAACGCCCGACATATACAGTGGGGGAACGGAGGATAACCCCCCTTAAATTAATAAATGGCTTTTTACGCAGAATTATCTTATTTGATTCAAACTTTGAATGTGCGTTCATTATGATAAGGCGAACTTCTGATTATTTGTGGGTTATCCCCCCCGTTCATCCCTCTATACTTAGCCATTAAACCCTTAAAACTATTCAGGGATTCACTTTATCAGGTAAAACCTATATCCAAAAGTTGAAATACGTTGGATAATTGTGAAAAAAAAAATCTTATTTAAAGAGTGGGGGATTAATCGCCCGCTTTCCCTTATTTAATTAGCAAAAGAACCCCATAATTAATCAGAGATACGCCTTCTTGTAATGAATATGCATCGAAAATTTAAAGCAAATCGGATAATTCTGCGCAAAAAGCCATTTATTTAATTTAAGGGTGTATTTCGATTCAAACTGCCTATTTTCCGATTTATTTTTAACTTCATTTTTACTCTCATATGCATCAAACTGGCAAATTGTCTTATTTAGAAAGTACACAAAATGCCGTAATTGTCAATTCTTTGATAAATGCAGAAAATATTGCGAAAAAAGCAATCAAAAACGGCATTTTGAACAGATTTCCCCCTCGCGGGAGATCTGTGAACGAAAAAAAGGGTCATACTGAGAAGATAATTGTTTATAAATCAAATTCTAATGAATTGAGCGTAAAAATACAGCACATGGCACCTTGTACATCTCTTCAAAAACATCCTCAGCAAGTTTCATGTTTCTACTTTTGAAAATGTGCCTGAAATTGTATCGGAAAATTTCGAGCTGTTGAAGGTGGAAAAGCGTTTTTTTGAATACACCCTTAAGGGGGTTTATCCCCCGTTCTCCCTCTATACATAGCCATTAAACCCTTAAAACTATTCAGGAATTTACTTTATGAGAAAGATCCTACATCCAAAATTTGAAATAAATCGGATAAGTGTGCATAATTTTTTTAAAATCTAATTTAAGGCCGGGGGTAGTAATCACCCACCCCCTTTTTAATTAGCAAAAGAACCCCATAAATAATCAGAAATACGTCTTATCATAACTAACCCATGTCCAAAATTCGAAGCAAATCGGATAATTATCCGTAAAAAGCCATTAATTTAAAAAAGGTTATCCCCCGTTCCCCTTCTATACTTAACCATTAAACTCCTAAAACTCTTCAGGCACTTTATACAATATATAAGCCTTATCGAAAAGAACTTATATGCAAATTTGACACAAGTTGGATAAATCTGCATAAAAACCCATTCATCTAATTGAGGACGGATGGGGGGGGGGGGAGGGGGTAATCGTCCTTCCCAAAACTAATCAAGCAAGCGTCTTTTCAGTATGAACGTATATCCAAAAATTGAACCAAAATAGTTAATTCAGCATGAAAAACCCATTTACCTAAATTATGAGCCCCCCCCCCAATCCCCTTTTCATACTTAACCAATGAATCCCCAAAATCAATAATAAATCCCCAAAACCAATCCTTGTCACTTTTTTTCCGTGTCACTTTTTTTCCGTGTCACTTTTTTTCCATGTCACTTTTTTCCGTGTCACTTTTTTTCCGCTTTTGTAGTTTAGGTCACTTTTTTTCCGATAACTTTTTTTCCGGTCACTTTTTTTCCGTTTACCGTATCACATATATTATACAATCGAGCCTGCTAAGATGGAATTGCAGGGGACTGGAATTTCATTTTAAGCAGACTTTTGTCTTAACTAGTATAATTTTTAAGAAGATCAAAAAGAACCTTCGTATATAGGAAATTTGGCTAAAATTGTTATTTTGTGATCTCGGTGAAAAAACACTTTATCAAAGGAAAAAATGCCTAAAAAGGAATATTCTTCTAAGTCCTTTTAAATTCCATCTTAGCAGATTTCATTATATTTTGATAAATTTTCGTAATTATTTTTTTTTTTTCTAGAAATTTCGGAGACGGCTACAGCCTTATCAACCCACCTTCTGAATACGCTACTGTGTGCAGGAGCAAATTCAATCTTCTGAAACAGTTTGATTCATTTTCTGTGAGTTTTGAGCTGTGTTTGATTCACCTTTTTCAAAAATAAAAGTGAGTTACGTTAAATTGAAAAAAGTCAGAAGTTCGAGTCTAAATTAAACTCAAATTCATTCTTTTTTTAATCATTTGGAAAATGGTTGCTTCTGTCGGTCAAGAATAAAGATATCTTAAGCATATCTGAAGTTATGTCCGGGATTTTACTGGTTTTCTGATTGGTCCATATTTAATGTCCAAAAAAGAATACATTTGTTACTAAAATGACAAAAAAAAGTATAAAAAACTACAAAAAAATTAATAACTCGAAAAAAAAAAAAATGAGATACAGCTTTCAATAAAAGTTCATTTTTTTTCTCTCTACGACGGTGGAAAAATTCAAAATGTGCGATGTTTAGAAGTTTAAAAATTTGCAGTACCGAAAATTGTAAAACTGAAAATTCACTTAAAATTTGTTTATGGTTTGCCCAGGAATATTAATGTTTAACCCAAGGCATACGCAATATATGACTTGTCATTACATAAGCCACATTTTGGTCATCATAAAAATTATATTTATTATTATTATTATTAGGACACAAAAACTCTTTTTACTTAATGCCTTCCATATTACCTTATTTGTACATATTTAACTGATCTTATTTAATCAAAGACGGAAACAGCCATTGAATCTTTTAAATAGAAACTGATTCAACCTTCAAATTCTCCAATTAAATGGGAATGAATGGAAATCCAGTTACAAGATCTTTGCCACTGGTTTTTTAAATTATAATTTAATCTTTTGTAATCTATTTAAAGCCAATCAAATTAGCATGTTGTTAGAGTCTGCTGTGTTTGAACGGGAGTTGACGAGCGTAGCTCGTGGGGGCAGAGGCTCCTAGTAATCTATACTAATAAAATAACAAAACGCTCTGTGTGTGTGTGTGTGTGTGTGTGTGTGTGTGTGTGTGTGTCTGCGATGGCTAGCAAAATCCTCTGCACCTATAGAAATCTGAAATTTTAGGTGAAGATTGTTCAAGGCCTGTCCTAATGCACCTGACATTCAGAATTTCGAAATTCTAATAATTAACTGAGTAATTAATTAAAATCGAGAGGTCACTCTCATAAAAAATCATTTTTTTCCCATTTTTTTTCCCTTTCGTTTGTTTACGATTGGTTGGTTGCATAAAATTTTCGCAGAAGTAATTAAGAAAGCTGAGACAGAATTAAAGAAACCAATTTGAGATTTTGACATTTCAAAAGTGAGCGTTTTTTCTAAAGACCTTTAAAATTCATAGACTGGCAAAATGAAAGTTTAACTTAGGATATTTGAACACAGCTGTTGTGTATACCAGATCGTTGGTACTTCGCACATTAGAATGTATGTGAGGTTAGCTATGTTGCAATAAATATATATGTATATACGGGGCTCTTTTAGCAGTTTTTTTTAATCATTTATTAAATTTGAATGCATTTTATTTAATTTAATATTTTATTATGACTTTAATTTGTTTTTAAAACAAAAATGAAATGGCTGTTTGACGTACAATTGTTCGAATCGCCAGACGATTCATACACAATAATAAATTATCAAACAGTAAAGTAAATTATGTGTCAAAAATAGTCACTAAAAGAATAGTAGCAAAACATAATGTTTAGGCGTATTACAACTTGGCCCGATCCCATCCGAAAAAAACAGACCATACTCCGACCCCAGCAAGACAAAAATTCCATGAGCATAAACCCGACCCAAACCTAAAATTCCATTTGAAAAAAACTATGGATTTGATATCTGACCCCGAACCAAATATGAATCCCACAAAAATATTCGAATGAAGCATAACCCAATCCGAACAAGAAAAATAATGTTCGTGTATATGGAACCCGACCCGAACCTAAAAATTTTCTTTAAAAAAAACCCGAAAAATGACCAGAACGATATCTGATATCGATAACAATATTCCAAAGAACTATAACCCGATAAGAGCAAGACAAAATAATTTCCGAGAACATAAACGCGACTCGAACTTAAAAGTTTCCATTTGAAAAAAAAAAAAAAAAAAAAAAAAAAAAAACCTGAAATTTTATGCAAACTACATCTGAATCCGATCAAAACATTCGAAAGAACTATTACCGGGTTCGAATAAGAGAAAATAATTTCCGTGGACATGAACCCGATCTAAACCTAAAAATTCCATTTGAAAAAAAATACCTGAAATTTGAATCAAACCAAATATGAGCCTGACAAAAATATTCCAAAGAACCGTACCCGGATCCGAAGAAGATAGAAAATTTCTGTGAACATGAACCGAAGCCGAGCCTAAGAAATTGCTTTGAAAAAAATTCGAAATCAGGACTGAACTAAATCTGAACCTGACAAAAATATTCCAGAGAAGCATATCCTTATTCGAACAATACAGAATAATTTCCGTGGATGCGCAACCTAACCTGAACCTAAAAATTCCATTAAAAACCCGAAATCTCAATCCGACAAAAATATTCCAAAGATCCAAAACCGAGCAAGACAAAATAATTTCCCTGGACATGAATCCGACCCGAACCTTAAAAATCAATTTGAAAAAATACCTGAAATCTGAATCGAACCAAATCCGAATCCGACGAAAATATTACAAAGAACTATAACCAGATCCGAACAAGACAATGTCATTTCCATGTACATAAACCTAATCCAAACCAAAAAATTTGTTAAAAAAATCCCGAAATTTGAACCAATCCTAATCTGACTCTAGCAAAATTATTCCAGTGAAGTATAACCTCATTCGAACTAGTAGGTAAAATAATTTCCATGGAAATACAACCCGACCCGAACCTAAAAATCCCATTTGAAAAAAAAAAGAAGTAGAAGAAGAAGAAAAAACGAAATCTGAATTGAACCGAATCTAAACTCAACCAAAATATTCCAAACAACCATAACCGAATCCGAAGAAGACAAAATAATTTCCATGGACATGAATCCAATCCGAACCTAAAATTCGGATGTTCTACAAAACATAATGCGGCCCGTGGCAGTGGAAAGTGAAACTAAGTACTCCGTAGCGCGTGATGGTTAAGATATTTTGTTTATAGTTAGTGTTAAGTTACAACTTGGTTACGGTTAGATAACAGTTAGGTTGCATGCAATTACGTTCCTGTGAATCTTGTCTTGTCTT
>CAXHSM010000262.1:197500-229669 GCA_964019185.1 Maratus speculifer | reverse complement strand
GTGTTTAATATCATTGAATGCGATATTCACGTTCATTCATTTCTTTGGCTTCGGCTTTTTCCGTATCTGTTAATTTCCGTCTACCCATTTTTAAATTTGTTAGTTTTCTCCTTTATTACAATGATTTTAACCATTTTAATTTACTATTCAAATAAAAATTCTTCTAAAAGTAAAGAATTTAATTTACTATTCAAATAAAAATTCTTCTAAAAATAAAGAATTTAATTTAAATTCAAAAGTGGTAACATCATTCAAAAGTGGTAACATCATTCAAAAGTGGTAACATCATCGGGTCCATTCTCCCGAAAACAACAACCATTTTTCAAATGGTTAATAATTAATAACTATAAAAAGAAATATTTTATATAATTTAAAAAAGGAAATGAAAGTAAATAAACATTTTATGAGTAAATAAACAAATAATAAATAAATAAAGCCGGGTTACCATCTGAGGTAAAATAATGCCATTTTGACGCCAATTATGTACCCTGGTGCATATGTGACATCTTTTCCCATTTTTCATCCATTTCCTGTTGGCATAAAACTTTGAAATTTGGAATATGTATGCATACCTGGGAGCAATACTGGAATCAGACATTGATTTGTTTTGTAATTCGATCCAAAAAGGGGCAATGGGGACTATTTTTTAAAGATTTATACTGCATAAAGGAGCCACTTACCTATTTTTATATTCAAGAAGAAGTAAGCGGTATGTAAAAACAATTATAGTATACATAAATAAAATACTTGAGATAATATACTAGAGATATAAGCACCGGGTTTGGCGAGATATTTTATGCCAATTAGGCGAAAACATCGTTTTGATTACCAGATAGATATAGCATGCTATAATAACACGTTCTTTATTTATTTCAAAATGAAAAAAAGGAATAAAAAACATTTTCTGTTATTAAAAAAAAAAGAAATAACAATCAATTAAATGATAATATTTTTAGAACAAACAATTTATTATAACATTTATATTATAACCAGCATGTTAGGCAACTGAAAACGTCATTTTGGCACCAATTAGGTATCTCGGTGTGTATAGGGCATATAGGTGCCATATTTATGAGCTTGAACGTTCACCAAGTGTGTTTTCATAGCCGCTTATATCTTTTTGCAACATAGCGCACCTTTGGAAGCCAAAACTGCCCAAAAGAAAAAAAATCAACATTTGCAGTTTTTTTTAATGTAATGCACATATCGTAATCAGTAGGCTCGATAATCAGACCTCGTTTTTTTGCTTTAAAAGATATTTCACACGACGTCTTTTTTGGATTCGTCGTTTTTCCATATTTGATAGTATGCGTCTACTCGTTTTGTAACTTTTTTTTGTAACTTTCTTCTTTATTAACAGCGACTTTTGGATTTCCTATTTAAAAAAAAATTCTTCTAAATGCAAAGAATTTTGTTAAAATAAATAAATAAATGAAATGCGGACATCTATTGCTCAAAGCACAAAATTTTTTTTATTGAGTTAATAAAAATCAGCAAAAACATAATTTTTATTATGATAAAAAGGTGACTTATGTAATAACAGAGTCATATATTATGTACGTTATGGATTAAGTATTAATACTGCTCCACCATTTATAAATAATAATAATAATAAAATAAAATGCGGACAGACCAAAGTCTATATTTGACTGAAAACAACAACCATTTTCTAAATGCTTTAAAAAATGGACAATGAAAAGTGATATTTCAAAAGTATTATGAAATTAGTTAAAAACCATTTACTTTAAACTAAATGAATAAAATATTTATATTTTTAATGAAATAAATGGGATTTGAAAAATTATTGGAAATTTATCACCATAGATGTATCAATATTACAATCAGTACTTTGTATGCAAAATGGTACAATTAGCAATACTTTTTGTACCCGAAAAATGGTTGTTGCTTTTTTAAGGTTAAAAAGTAGATTACGAAATATTCCTATACAGAGATGCCAAGCCCCCGCTTATTGCATAGCAGAATTTTCTTATAGGAAAAGTTATTTTTTTAAATATGCAGAATGTTCCAATTTAATAAAACATTTTCTGTATTAAAATACCGGTGTCCAAAATGCCGGAAACTTGGCAGCTCTGCCTATAACATTTTAATTAATCACGGTACTTTTTTTAATTGGATTCAAATTTAGTGGAGACTACGTTTTTTGGCCAAAAGTAGCTTTTTTCCACATGTGTAACTACGATACAATTCCTTGATGCTGAAATAAAATATTTTGACTTATGCTATTATTGCTTCCTCTTATTTATTTATTTGAATTTTAAATAAGATGACTCAAAATCGTGTTTTTTAAATCTACGGAAAAAATGCATTTCGAGAGAGGGCGAAAAGAACAATGTTGGCGATTTATTATCTGCGCTTGGCTAAGTGTCTTACTACCTTGTATTTAATACTCTTCACAATACTTCGCTGTTATATGGACTTTGGCGCTTTTATAAAAAGTTTGACGTAATTCGGGCTTAAGAAAGTGAGTTTTTTACTGAACAATACAAATAAATGAAAAATGAATACTAAGAAATCCTTCTATAGTAAAAAAAAACTATCCTTAAAAGGAATGACTCCTGGAATGATGCTGATGTGGAAGATTTCCGGAACTAACGAATCCGGGTTGTCCACTCCTTCCATGAGCCGAATAGACCAATCAGGAAAGGGCTCCGTCTGTGCATCGCCGTATGGGTTACAATAAAGAGAGGAAAGGTTACCATCGCCAAGTTTGTCGCCAACTTGGCGATATATCGCCAAAATTGGCGACCAAAATTAGTTGTCAAAAGTGACGCCAACTTGGCGATAACTGTAATATTTCGCCAAATTTTTAATTTCTTTACAACACCAGTCGTTTGATACACCATTTGAGAGGTTTGCAACTGCTTATTCATATAATGGATGTCTTGTGTGTTATCCCCCACTCTGCTCCCCAGGGGGGGACACATTTTTAATTTCTTTACAACACCAGTCGTGTTACACAAGATTTGAAAGGTCTGCAACTGCTTATTCATATTATGGATGTCTTGTGTGTCACCCCCACACTCTGCTCTCCCCAGGGGGGGTCACATTTTTAATTTCTTTAAACACCAGTTGTGTGACACATCATTTGAAAGGTCTGCAACTGTTTATTCATTTTATGGATGTCTTGTGTGTCACCCCCACTCTGCCCCCCAGGGGGGCACATTTTCAATTTTTTACAACACCAGTCGTGTGACATATCATTTGAGAGGTCTGCAGCTGCTTATTCATATTATGGATATCTTTTGTGTCGCCTCCCACTCTGCCCCCCAGGGGGGTACATTTTTAATTTCTTTACAACACCAGTCGTGTGACACATCAGTTGAAAGGTCTGCAACTGCTATTCATACCATGGGGTATTGGCGAGCGCAGCAAGCAGGGGTAGCCAATAATTTGGAATCGCGAAGCGATTACGCGGGGGGTTGGCGAGCATAGCGAGCAGGGGGGTGGCGCCCCCCTAGTATAAGAAAAAAAAATGAAGCATTATATTGATCTATGCATATTTAAAAATGCATCTGCTAGCACTAATTAGGTAATTTATGTGTATATAATAGAAGATAAATAGCTTTTGATTCTGTATTTCTATGCTACAAAGCAATAACGTTTGTGTGTTTTTCGATATCATTGGGAGTACCTAGCCGATTTAAAAAATAATGTGGGCAAAAAATATTGGTAACCATGTTTGCTGCAATATATATTTTGTGTAGGAACAATAATCACCGTCAATGCACGAGCAAAAAAAGTTCTAAAATTGAGAATTCTTTGATGTTTATATGACTAAAAATTTAAAATCTTTTTTTTTTTTTTTTTTTTTTTTTTTTTTGTGGCAAATTTTAAGATATAATATTCTCGTTATGAACGATTTCTAAAACATTCGACAGTTTAATTTCACAAATTAAACATATTTTTTTCTAGAAAAAGTTTTAAACCCAATTTATTGAGAACATTGCAATTTCTAGGATACTGTTGGGGTTAGAAACTGTAACTTTGGCATCACAGTAACTTATAAGATGTAAATGCTCGTTTAGGACAAAGTCTTAAAAAAGGATTTCTTAACTCTTATCGACAACCTCATGGCATCCGTGGAAAACAGATGTTCAACAATATAAACTATTCAGACGGATCTCACACCATATAAAATACACTCCATTCTCTTCAAACATAATAGTTTATGCTATTTATAGTTTCTCAAATCGGTGCGGAGCTTCTGTTTATGCTCATGACATCATTTCAAAGAGTTATATTTCCAATATAGGAAAATTTGGTGTTCTATTTTCTGCATTACTTTTAACATTTTGCATATTTCCAATTTTATATCCATGTATGGTTTGCTTTCCCTTTTATAAAAATAGTATATGCAACTTTATATATAAGATTTTGTAATTCTATGATTCAATATGCTTATTTTCATCATATTTTATCACAATGAATAACCAATTACAGGTAACAACTCATTTTCTTTACTTATCGCAAGTTATTAAATGTGTATTCTCAGCAACATCGCTCAGACTAATCCCTCTGAGGGAAGTCCTAGTTTAAATAATATTGCGAATTATGTAAATAAAAAAATGTTATTAATTCAAACTTTTTTATAATTCATTAAAAATCGATATTTTATGCTTGTGCTTAAACTTTTGAGACAGACTATAGCAACGTAAAAAAACACGTCATTTTATCAAGGATCATTTTTTTATATGTTCTTCCCCTTAATGGTGTAGTACATTTGCGGGCGGTCTGGCAGTCGGGAGGCGTTGCTTTTACCTCTGGCAGAAGGGGTTGTGCAGGTCAAAAAAAATTCAAAATTACGTCATTTTATCAAGGCTCATTTTTTTTTATATATTCTTACCCTTAATGGTTTAAAACGTTTGCGAGCGGTCTGGCAGTCGGGAGACATTGCGTTTACCTGTGGCAGAAGGGATTATGCAGGTAAAAAAAACTACAAAATCACGTCATTTTATCAAGACTCATTTTTTATATGTTCTTCCTCTTAATTGTTTAAAACGTTTGCGGGCGGTCTGGCAGTCGGGAGACGTTGCGTTTACCTGTGGCAGAAGGGGTTAAGCAGGTCAAAAATTTTCAAAATTACGTCATGTTATCAAGGCTCATTTTTATATATATTCTTCCCTTTTATGGTGCAGTAGGTTTGCGGGCGGTCTGGCAGTCGGAAGACCTTGCGTTTGGGACCTGTGGGAGAAAGGGTTGTGCAGGCCAAAATACTTCAAAATTACGTCATTTTAGCAGGATTTTTGTTTGTAACATTTGTTTATATTAACTATTTGGGATATTAATACCAGACCTTACTAGTGTCGCTAAGACCCTGCCAGATCCACATTTATAGATAACATATTACTCTTTGGCTATCGTATAAAATAATGTTATAAAATTATATCTTATAAAATTAATTTGCCAGACAAAATTTGGTTGCAAAGTGAATGGTATACGGCTTTAAATATGGCAACGAAAGCGCCTGTTTCAAGAGTGGTTTACAGTTTAAAATTTATAAGTCCTCTTTATGTCATTTTATCAAGGATAAAAATTATAAGATATTACACTTTTGCTAGCATATAACCTATAATTAAGTTGCCAGATACAAATTCGGTTGCAAAGTTAATGCTAGACGGCTTTTAATATGGCAATGAAAGAGCCTGTTTCAAGAGTGGTTTATAGTTTAAGAATTATAAGTCATATTTACGTAATTTTATCAAGCATAAAAATTACAAGATATTACTCTTAGGCTATCAGACAGCCTTTACTTAATTTGCCAGATACAAATTCGCTTGCAAAGTTAATGCCAGACTTCTTTAAATATGGCAACGAAAGTGCCTGTTTCAAGAATCCTTTACAGCTGAAAAATTATAAGTCATCTTTAAGTCATTTTATCAAGCATAAAAATTATAAGATAATACTCTTTTGCTAACAGACCACCTATAATTAATTTGCCACACTCAAATTCGGTTGTGAAGTTAATGCCAGACGGCTTTAAATATGGCGAGAAAGTGCCTGTTTCAAGAGTGGTTTATAGTTTAAAAATTATGTCATCTTTACGTCATTTTATCAAGCATAAAAATTACAAGATATTACACTTTTGCTAGCAGACAACCTGTAATTAATTTGTCAGACACCAATTTGGTTGCAAAGTTAATGCTACACGGCTTTAAATATGGCGAGAAGAGTTCATGTTTCAAGAGTGGTTTATGTCGTGAGTTAAAGTCGTCTGGCATTTGTTTTGCAACCGAATTTGAGTGTGGAAAATTAATTACAGGTTGTGTGATAGCCAAAGAGTAAAATATCTTGTAATTTTTATGCTTGATAAAATGACGTAAAGATGACTTGAAAAACTAAAAACCACTCTTGAAACAGGCACTTTCGTTGCCAAACTTAAAACCGCCTGACATTAAATTTGAAAGCAAATTTATATCTGGCAAATTAATTATAGGTTGTCTGCTAGCAAAAGTGTAATATGTTATCTATAAATGTGGATCTGGCAGGGTCTTAGCGACATTGGTAAGGTCTGATAATGAATTAATATCGCAAATAGTTAGTAAAAACAAGTATTACAAACAATAATCCTGCTAAAAGAACGCAATTTTAATGTTTTTTCACTTGCGTAACCCCTTCTCTCGCATGTAAACGAAACGTTTCCCGATTGCCAGACCACCTGCAAATGTACTTTACCTTAAAAGGAAGGAACATATAAAAAATGAGCCTTGATAAAATGGCGTAATGTTTAAGTTTTTTGACTTGGATAACCACCTTCTCCCACAGGTAAACGCAACGTCTCCCGACTTCCAGATCACTCGCAATTGTACTGTACCATAAAAGGAAAGAACATTTAAAAAAGGAGCAGGCGTCAAATTGCAGGCGTCTCCATTTTATCCTATGGGACCAGAGGAGTCGCTTGGTTAGCTAGCGCGCGATTCTCTTGTGTCGAAGCGTCTTTGACGCCAGGAACGAAGCGACTCGCCAGTAAGAGCCAATCAAATGCGTGGAAATCCAAATGATGGTAAAGACTCTTTTCGAACAGCCAATGAAATGCTAAGAAAACGAAAAAACACAGGCGATTTTGTCGCTTGCAATTTTTACGTGTAATAGCACTTTTACTATACTATAAAAAAGTCCTTCCGGCAATGCCGGGAGGAAGAGGTAGCTTTCATATACTTATATATATATATTTATTTATTTTAAAGTAAGTTACATTGTTCAAAAATACTAAGCTCAAATTAGTGGAAATAATCTTATAAAATTAGTGATTTTATAAGATTGAATACTAGTTTTTGTCAAGACTGAATATTAATAGGAATTTTTAAAAATTAGTCATCTTTTATTCAACCTGGTTTTATTTTAAGCGATTTAGAGAGTCACCAAATTCCACGATATCATAAAGTGCCATTTTAAAACAACATGATGGATCGTTCAGATCAGACCGTTTCAAAATCTCAGCCATAAGCAAAATTCAAAGTGCTATAACTCAATCATTTTTTAAGATATTGACAAAATAAAAAGTGTTCTGGAATCGTTGTTTTAAGTTTTAACACGTAAAAGAAAAATATTTTTCAACTTTTAATTTTTTCGCATTTAATTTTAAATTTTAAATTTTTTTAAAAATTTAAAATGGCCACCATTTTGAAACAAAATGGTGGATGATGCTGGCCAACGAACTCGGTCGAGACATTTTTATGTACTATGTACATACCAAGTTTCATTGAAATCGGTTCATAAATACGCGGTTATCACGTGACAAAAATCAGATCGTTTCAAAATGTCAGCCATAAGAAAAATTCAAAGTGCTATAACTCAATCATTTTGTAAGATATAGACAAAATGAAAAGTGTTCTGGAATCGTTGTTTTACGTTCTAACACGTAAAAGAAAAACATTTTTCAAGTTTTGATGTTTTCGCATTTAATTTTAAATTTTAAATTTTTAAAAAAAATTTAAAATGGCCCCCATTTTGAAAGAAAATGGCGGATGATGTTGGCCAACGAACTCGGTTGAGACATTTGTATGTACTATGTACATACCAAGTTTCATTGAAATCGGCTCATAAATACGCGTGTTATTACGTGACAAAAATCAGATCGTTTCAAAATGTCAGCCATAAGAAAAATTCAAAATGCTATAACTCAATCATTTTGTAAGATATAGACAAAATAAAAAGTGTTCTGGAATCTTTGTTTTAAGTTCTAACACGTAAAAGAAAAATATTTTTAAATTTTTAATTTTTTCGCATTTAATTTTAAATTTTAAATTTTTTTAAAAATTTAAAATGGCCGCCATTTTGAAACAAAATGGCGGATGATGCTGACCAACGAACTCGGTCGAGACATTTGTATGTACTATGTACATACCAAGTTTCATTCAAATCGGTTCATAAATACGTTAGTTATCGCATGACAAAAATCAGATATATATATATATATATATCTGATTTTTGCAATAGGTAGCTTTTTACTTTTCGTAATGAAAGCTACCTAAAAGAAGAACATATTAAAAAAATGAGCCTTGATAAAATGACGTAATTTTGAAGTTTTTTATTTCTACAACCCCTTGTCCCACATGTAAACACAACGTCTCCCGACTGCCAAACTGCCCGCTAACGTACTTTACCTTAAAAGGAAAGAACATATAAAAAATGAGCCTTGATAAAATGGCGTAATTTTGAAATTTTTCACCTGCATAACCCCTTCTCCCCAGGTAATCGCAAAGTCTCCGACCGCCAGACTGCCCGCGAACGTAATACACCATAAAAGGGAAGAACATATAAAAAAATGAGCCTTGATAAAATGACGTAATTTTGAAGTTTTTTCACCTGCATAACCCCTTCTGCCACAGGTAAACGCAACGCCTCCCTACTGTCAGACTACCAGCAAATGTTTTAAACCATTAAGGGGAAGACAAAACTGCATATATTTCAAGCGTTCCAACTCCTATGGAAGAGCTGTCCGCAAGATTAAAGGCGGGGTCAAGGCATATGCCATCTAGCGGCAGGGGTGCATAACTAGAGGATGACGTGGGTTTGACGTCATACATGCGCAAATGTTTATTATCTCCATATCTCTTGCGCATATTTTCTGAATTTTCTCTCAATCATGACAAATTAATCAAGTCTACGAGGTTTATTGCAAAACCTTTTTGTTATAGTTTGTTTCGATAAAGTCAAGTACATTTAAAAAAATAGTCACAATATCATTTTAATTTTATTTTGGGAGAAAAAGTACTAATTAGCACTCATGAAAAATATTGACTTTTACCCTAAAATTAAAATAATAATGAGACTTTTTTTAAATACACATATTTTTAATAAAAAAAAATTTGTGCTTTTAAAAAAAGTCTCATTGTCATTTTAATTTTAGGGTAAAAGTCAATATTTTTCGTAGCATTATATGGTACTTATGACTACTAGTTAGTACTTTTTCTCCCAAAATTAAAATGATATTGTGACTATTTTTTTAAATGTACATGACTTTACCGAAACAAATTATAACAAAAATATTTTGCAACAAACCTTTTAGACTTGATTAATCTGTCATGATTGAGAGAATAGCTTTAAATTTATGATTGAATTTTTAATATGAACTCTCAAAATGGCTTTGTCTGTTAAAAAAAAAAAAAAAAAAAAAAAAAAAAAAAGAGAGAGAGAGAGAGAGAGAGAGTCTAAGCAACGATTTTAGGAAAATTATTGTGTAGAACGTTAAATATTTAAACAAATAAATTAACAATATTTCTTTGTTTAATAAAACAACATTTAATACATACATTTAAAATTAAAGTTATTCCGAATATACGTATAATAAAATAGGTTTTTAAATTAAAAGAATGAAATGTTTGCAAGTTAAATAATAAAAGTCGATACGACCAAGAAAACATTGGATTTTTATCGTCTGAAATTGGTAAATAAAAAATGCAGCTAAAGTTGAATATTTTATTTAGTATTAAATTCTATACATTTCTAAATATTGATAAATATTATATTATCATATGAAATACTACGGTGTATATCATTTTGTATAATTTAGCTCATCAAAAAATTACTAAAATGTGACACTATTTCAAAATTCTGCATTTATATAATAAGTACTTACAAAATTTAATGAGTCATCTTTCATAACATTAAAAGCGTAATTAAAATCGAACATATTTTAATCAGCGATATTTGTATCGCATGGTTAAATGATATTTCATCTTAGTATATTTTATGTTAATATTCAGTCGTACTACACTTATTTATTCTATATTTATTTACAGTATTTCAAACCTAAAACTTATTCTACGAAATATTTTAAAGTAACATTTTATAGAAACAAAAATGTTTTGTTGCCATTCACACAAAAGAAACTGCAATCTACTTAATAATCCTCTAGTTATGCACCCCTGCCGCTAGATGGCATATGCCTTGACCCCGCCTTTAATCTTGCGGACAGCTCGTCCATAGGAGTTGGAACGCTTGAAATACATGCAGTTTTGGGGGAAGAACATATAAAAAAATGAGCCTTGATAAAATGACGTAATTTTGAAGTTTTTTGACCTGCACAACCTCTTTTGCCAGAGGTAAACGCAACGCCTCGCGACTGCCAGACCTCCCGCAAATGTACTACAACATTAAGGGGAAGAACTAGAGGTCTGCACGGGCCGGAATTTCCAGACCCGGGCCCGGCTCGTTACAATTTCTAAGATTTCTAAAAAATTCAGATTTTTATCATATAATTAAGATTCCTTAAAAGAATACTGCATACATATCTATTGGAATGATTTTACAGTATATTTTACTGTAAATACACATTAACAGCATTAATGATTACTTAGATATTTAGGCTTTCAACATTCGAATAAAGATTATTAAAAAATTAATATGGCTTGGAATAAAAGAAAAAAGAAAGAAACTTAAAAACATTGTAACTTTTGAAGCTGTTTAATAAAAAAAGATTTATAAAAATATTTTCTTATCATTTTTTTAAAGATTTTCAAGTCAAATCCATTCTTAAATTCAAAGAAGCTCCTTTCTGATATATTTTTAAATTCATTTTTTTCTCAGAAACGCATAAGTTTAACAGGTATCTTTATTCAGAAACTATATAATAGAATGGGGTTATCCATTTTTTGATACAAGCAATTTAAGAATACTACAAGCAAATAAAATACTGTCATAGTTAGCGTTTTGAATAGAATTTCCTGAAGTGAAAGCATGGGAAGGGCGGAAAACCTTCAATCATTTGAGAAACTATTATACATCTCAACAAGGTTACACAAGTATTTTATTTACCAAAAATGAAAAACTGTATTCGATTCCAAGTCCCTTCAATAGTCAGGCTTATCACTTTTATACTTTTACAATTTAAAATTAATCAGAAAATATGTCAAACTTTCGCATTATTGAGAAATTAAGTTAAAAACCATCAAGAAGTGTATATCCAAAGATTAAGCTAACATAAGTTCTTTATCGCTGTTAATAATTTTACAAATCATGTTGTCCGCCCTACAGAACTTCAGAACAATTAAGTCTAGTTCCGGTCCGACTAGTCTACATGTAGAAAAATAATGCAAGCTTGATCTCGGGCCGACACGAGTCAGCTAAAAAAATATTAAAACGGATTACACACAATGTAACTGTCCGATGCCGATATCTACACTGTACATTTTTATACTTATGCTGTCAAACTAGTATGGCTCGTGACGCACATTTATACTTATTCTCGTTAAAACCATTTCGTTGAAAATAGCTCATAGTTTATTGTATCTCCTTAAATCTTGCAAACGGGCCGGAAGGCCCGAAATTTTTTTTATCGGCCCGGCCCGATCCGTAGGGTCCGTTTAATTTTTTTTTGCCGGCTCGGCCCGGGCCTTTGAAAAAACTATTCTAAATCTGCCGGCCCGGCCCGTTAGAAAATTCGAAACGACGGCCGGCCCGCGGGCCGGGCCCGTGCAGATCTCTTGGAAGAACATATAAAAAAATGAGCCTTGATAAAATCAGGTGACGAAAACGTTGCTAGCTCTTAGACTATTAACTTTTAAGATTTTGTTTTAGTATTTGGAATATTAAATCGTTTTCTGTTTTTGTTTCAAATAACGGTTTTGAGAATGAACACATATAATGTTGTTTGGATGCTATTTAAAGAAGATATGGAAAGGAATATAAGGCTGACAAATGCTACAGAAAGTACTGCATATCTTTTGAGAGTACAAAATATGGTGTATCACTGCTTGACCCGTAACCTTTAAATTTAAAAAAGAAAGGAGTTAGTAGAACCTATTAAAGAAAAGAAAAAAAACAAAGATCATTAACAGCGCCATGTTAAAGAGGGGGCGAAGGATGCGGTCGCCCCGGGCGCGGAAATTTAAGAGGCGTCAAATTTATATATCTAGCATTATTTTTAGCCTGTCGCAAGAAAAAGTTCCGGGAGGGGGGGATGCACCAAATTGAGACTTTGTCCTCTTATTCAAAATAATATCCATTTTTTTGTACAACATTTTCAACTTTCTGAAAATTTGTAGTAATATTAATTAAAAATGTTCTACAAAGAAGGTTAAATAAATATTTCATCTTCTTTTTTTCTTTTTATTACCGATTTGAATGAAATTTCGCCATTGTTTTATTCTCCAATTTACATTTTTTTAAAATTTAACCGTCTTTACCGGGTATAAAAATCACTGTTAAGGAAACTGTTGTCGTACATTTTCAATCCAAAAAAGAAGTTTCCATAGCAACAATGTCTAATCGTCTGTGTCATATTTTTCAGTTTGGAACAATTTTAATCAATTTAAATTTTGTTTTAAATCTTAAAATAAAATAGTTAAATTTTGTTATAAACACATATAGCGAACAATATGACAAAATTATACTTAAAGCAAATTAAAATTTCAAATCTAAAATTACTTAAATAAACTTATTTAAACAAACTGAACATAGAAAAATTTTTCTTTAAAAAGTATTCGAAGCGTAAAAGCGTATTTTTCAAAATTTCATTTTTTCGCCAACCGGAGATAAATCGCCAAATAAACGAAATTTTTATTATTTTTTTTACGGACGTTGTATGGAGGTTCCGCCGAATTTTTTTATTAACATATATACCCATATGAGAAGAACATTCTGTAATTTTTTCAGATTTTTCTGAGTATGCCCGTATGGATACCTTCCTTGTAAGTTTGTAAATTTGCAAACTGTAAGAACATTTGCAAACTTTTTTTTGGAGGAAAGCTCTTTTCTTTAGTCCACCCTCCTTAGTGAAGCCCCTGATCTTAATTGTCGGACGTTCCTCTCAGTCCACACAATTTTGAAGAAAGTCCGTGGTAGATATAGCTGCCACCACCGATATTACTAGGTGATATCGGTCACCCACTGTGAGGATTGTGTAAATGAAGACTTACACTGTCAAGTAACTGAATTATCAGTTTATTAAGAATATATGTACACACTAAATACGCTATTTACAATTATATACAATTACAACTCGGATATAGGTGATCCGGTTCAACATTAAATTATATACAGTAAAAGTTGGCTGTGTACTATTCCAATTACACTTTCCACCTCACACTCAATGCACGTTAAATTCACTTTATCGGAGCTCAGCCTTGAGTCTCCCAACACAGGTATGCTCGGCCTGCACTTATTAGCCCAGAGCACTAAACACCAGGACGTCTGTGTCCTTTGCTCACCAGAAAACGCACTACTTTACGCTCTACAACACAGAGCACACTCTATAAGGACCTCGGTCCTACACACACCTTCCTGGTACCAAACCAAGGAACGGGCTGACCTCATCTGAGACAAGACTTGCTCTTCTCAACTCACTGGGTCACACGAATGTCAACCCCCTTTGGAGCTCATTCATTGGCCACATCCTCCATTCTTTTCTTGCTTAGTGACACGCTGCTAACCTGCTCATCATCCGCATACCTCACTGACAGATGGACATGCCTGTCAGCAATCTTCTCTTTCTTTTATTCACCACCTGCACAGGATTATCTGTCAATTCCCCTTTCCACAAAGAAGGAATGTCACCTTGGAAATTCTCGTACACAGCCATACAATACGAAATATTGAAATAGAGAAACAGCGGAAATTCCATTCCTTAGCAGAGATGCTATCAGAACCTGACATTAATGCTTTAAGATTTTTATGTTGTTTTACACATATTTTAGCAATGAATGAATAATGAGTCATTCTTTTTGTTTTGATTGTTATGGAAATGTTAGAATTATTTTTTTTTTTTAGCTCAGTGGGATCCTGAAGTGGACACATATGAAAATATCTTTCGTGCTGTGTCGGCCATCTTGGTGTATTCCATGGAGCATGAAGCAACTCAAATAGCAGGATTCCGAACCATTTTAGATACCAGAGGAATCAGTTGGAAGCAGCTGAAGTATATGACCCCTGCTAATATCATACTAATGATTAGGTCAACCCAGGTAGGTGGATGCGTGAAATTTCTAAATATTTAGCATACGTTTTCTAATGGACTCTATTCTTTCTTTCGGTTCAAGGCTATAAAAAAAACAATCTGTTTTGAAAAAGTTTGGAAAACCGCTCCAATTTAAAGCATTACATTCTTTAAATACATTCACGCTGGCGCCGATATTCATGTTTTACTTACCCATCATATGTAGTATAGGGCAAGTCTTGCAATCGTTTTGAAAATCGAAAAATTTTTTTGACGGATTTACACGTTTTAGATAGTGGAGATTCTAAAAAACATATTTTTAGAAAAAAAAAATTGCCGTCCGTCCGTCTGTCTGTCTGTCTTTCTGTCTGTAAACGCTCTATCTCCCGAACAAATTGAGATAGAGACTTGAAATTTTGTATGTAGTTAGTATGTAAGAATGGGACGAAGCCTATTTAATATCAGCAACCTCGATCATCCGGAACTATTTTTTTCGGACTCTCGAAAAATTCGTTCTGATGAAAGGTACATAAAAATTTTCGAATTGTTTTGTTCTAAGGAATGGACGTAAAAGGCATAAAATAACACACATTTTGCATGTAGAACAAAGTCTACCGGATTATTAGTTGCCGAGATATTTGTAATCCTATTTTCCACATTCTTCGATTTTTCATGACCCTGTATTTTATTCAAATTTCAATTCAGAGGTATATTTTATTTGAAATGAGACGCTTAATTCGATGCATTTAATTGTTAGTTAATAGAATCATTATTTTTGGAGTTATAAGGATGTTTCTTTTACGCAGTTCGGTACTACTTGAGTAGTTTGGCGTTTTATATAATTTGTCGAAATTGGTACATCAGTAGTTCTTTAATATAGCATTACTATGTATATTAACAATATTTAAATTTTGTTTATGAATTGCAATGCACTGTATAAATAGTTTTCACATGTTTTATTTTCATATACATATCCATGATGGGTAAGTATTACGGTGGCCCCCAACAACTAGTTTCTCTGTGAAACGGCACGCGGCGTTCTAATTCATGTTAACCCCTTCGATACGGGAGCCTTTTGCGAAATTTTAATGTTTCGTCACCGATTTTTAAAAACAGAGATTTGTGCCTTATTAAGTCGAAGAAATGCTCTGATTAAATAAGGGAAATTTTAAAGTAAAATTTTACTGGTGAAGATAAACACGGATTTTTAAGCCTTTTCGCGGCACGTATACGTATCGCTCGTCCCCAAGGGGTTAAACTTTATCTGGCGGTGCGGTACTGTCGCTTATTCAGAATATGATGACTTCTTCTCCCCAACATATTTATGAAATTGAATTCGGATATAAGTTTCAGAGTTGATAGTGAAAGTTCATTAAGTACACGCAAATTATACTTGGAGACATGATTTTATTGACGACACTCTGACAATAAAATCGACAGCACAATATCTACATATCATACATATTTAGACTTAAACACTAATAATTAAAAGGACAAAAAAATTCCTTTAAATAATTTTATACAAACAACTTCATTAACCTCTTTTATATTTTGTATATGTTACCGGCTTACAAACCTGATTTTAGGCCAAACTAGATTGGCCTAGACCAAACTAGTTTATCCTGACGCCCATAGTATAAACTAGTTTTTCCTAGGCCAAACCGCTTTATCCTAACTAGTTTTCCCTAGGCCAAACTAGTCTATCCTAACACCCATAGGATAAACTATTTTTTCCTAGGCCAAACTAGTCTATCCTAAGGCCCATAGGACAAACTAGATTTTCCTAGGCCAAACTAGTTTAGCCTAACGCTCATAAGATAAACTAGTCTAGCTTATCACTCTTTGGTCTGAACTAGCTTATCCTAGGGCGATCAAATCTATTCTCGACTAATTCAATTTGGCATGATTTTATTGAACCCAAAGACCGCCTCAGCGCCAACTTTCTAAGTTGGCTGATCTAGTATATCCCAGGCCAATTTAATATGGCGTATTTTTATCGTATCAAGCTATCAAAGCCTGAGAGCTAATGCGCCCGCAGGTTCTGTATGTATGTTAGAGATCTGCACGGGCCGATTTGCATTAATGGCATTCGAGCCGGCTCGGGATTAGTCACTAATTTTTCGGACCGGGCTTAATTTTTTCCCTGGAGTATCGGACCGGGCTTAATTTTTCCCTTGGAGTATCGGACCGCGCCTAACGTATTTTTTCCGTACCAAGCCGAGACTGATTTCATTCTTCCTAGTCTTCACGGACCAAAATAATCAGTTCCTGTTGAATCATCCCGAATGAAAATCCTTTTGTCGACGGGGCCAGTCTGTTCATAAATAAATAAAATTTGTCTTGGTCCAAAAATTTTTGGAAAAAAGGCATATACTTTTAACTCGTCACTATTCTACAATTAAACATTAGAATTTATTCTTTTTAAAAAATCGTCGATTTCTAAGGCTTATTAAATTAGAAAACATGAAAAAAAATATATATATGAATATGACGGATTTTTTTTTTAAACTGAAAACTGCAAATTTCTTTTAAACTGTTCATCCATGCAAAATGAATACAACAATAAGCGAGAAAAAAATATATTAAACACTTACACCTGCTAAGAAGGAAACCTATTTTTTTTTCCAATGCGATTCCGTCTTAAAAGATTTTACTTTTACCATATACCATTTTTTAGATTTTTATGTCTCCATTACATGGAATATAGATTAATTATACTAATGATAATTGAAGCATTTACATACAACAAACAAAGGTTCATTAAAAAAAATATATATCGTAACCTACGGCACTTCTGCATAAATGGAGATTTCAGACCAAAAAAACTCATCTTAGTCTTTTTTCCCTATTTATACTCTTCCATAAGCGTAAAAATCATGTTCTGTAGAAATTCACTCGGGACGTGGCGAGTTCGGGCCGAATTTTTAACTTTTTTTTTGAGCCGGACCGAATTTTTTTCTATGGATCGGGCTGGGCTCGAGCCTGTAAATTTCGGCCCATGCAGATCTCTATGTATGTACGTATGTACGTACGTAGTAAGTACGTGATGCAGTAATTATTGATATGAATACCCTATTTGCATCAAATTTTGAGTATAGGTTTATTCTAATGAGGCGCTTTCCTGATTAGTTTCGGGAGTTCATTGAAAAAGAATAAAAGAGAGGAAGAATGGGAGGCTAATTTGTCCTCCCTTAATTTAAATAAATGTGTTTTCATGCATAATCAGCAGATTTCATTCGAATTTTAGATATAGAAGCTTTCTGATGAGGCGCGTCCATGATTAGTTGTGGGTGTTCATCGTCTAAGGATAAAGGGAGGGGACAATGAGGTTATCGCCATATAATTTAAGTAAATGGTTTTTCACGCAGAATTTATTGATTTGCCAAAAATTTTGGATATAGGTTTATTCTGGTAAGGCGCTAACTTAATTTTTTTTTTTTTTTTTTTTTTTTTGCTGGGGGGTAGTTATTAGTTAAGTATAAAGGGAAGAACGTTTCCCCTCCCCCTAAATTTAGGCAAATGGTTTTTTCATGCAGGATTACCCAATTTTTGCTTCAGCTTTTAGATATGTTCATTCTGATGAGGCACTTCATTGATTAATTTTGGTGGTTCTTTGGCTAAGTCTAAAAGGGAAGCGGATAATTTATCTCCTTCCTTATTTTAGATAAATGGATTTTATGCAGAATTATCCGATTTTCTTCATATTTTGGGCATAAGTTTATTTTGATGAAGCGCTTCATTGATTAATATAGGTTTTTTTTTGGTTAAGTATAATGGGGCAGTGGACGACTTAACCCCTTACTTTGATTAGATAAATGGATTTTTATGTAGAATTATCCGATTTGTCGTAATTCTGTATATAGTTTCTTTTTTCTTTCTTTCTTTCTTTCGTTTTCTTTTTTTCTTTTGATAAGGTGAATCTTTGAATAGTTTTAGGGGTTTGATGATTAAGTGTAAAGTGAGTTATGGGGGACTACTTTCCTTAAATTAGCTAATTGTGTTTTTGTGTAGAATTATCCGATTTGCATCGAAATTTAGTTAGTTGTTCAATATCATAAAGCATATCTGTGATTAGTTTTAGGGGTTCAGTGTTCAAGTATAATTGGGGTAATGGGGGGAACTAATTCTCCTTACTTTGTTTTTCGGAGGGTGTAATTCTTTTTTTTTTTTTTTTTTTTTTTTCTTTAAAGGTTGTAGAATACAATTAATGTAAATAGGTTGTGAACGCAAAGCCATCAGTTTAATTGGTCAATACATGTTTTTTTTAATCCCGACTGCCGCTTTATTGCTAAATTTGTGCAAAATGGTTTTGCCATCATCCCTGTACTATATATTTTATTCGAGGGGTAATAGGATACTGTTAGAGGTCTGAGCGGGCCGGAATTTCGAGGTCTGGGACCCGTCCATCCCGATGGGAAGTTATTTTGGCCCGACTCGGTGTAAAAATTAAAAGTGCAGCCCGAGTCCTGCTTGTACAGAAATCGATGAAAAGAGGCTCGGTCCGACCCGATCTGGCCTGACTCAATTTCTGCAAAAAAATTCAGATTTTACTTAACATACAATTAAGATTCCCTTAAAGAATACTGCATACGTATTTATGGGATAAATTAACAATACATTTTTAAATTAAGATGCAAAACAGAAAACATACAATGCATTATTGATTACTTAGATTCTTAAACGCTTCAACATTCAAATAAGGATTCATTAAATAATTAATGTAGTTTAGAATAAAAGAAAAAAAAGGAGGGCTATAAATATCATAACATTTGAATCTGTTTAATAAAAAGTTGATTTGCGAATATATTTCTCTGTCATTTCTTAAGGCTTTTCTCAAATCCAAAAGAGTTTTTTCTGATATATTTCTCAATTAATTCTTTTTCGGAAATGCATAAGACTGACAAGCATTCTCATTTAGAAACTATGTAATCGAACGGCGTTAACCATTTTTTGATAAAAGCAATTTATCTTTGAGAAAATACTGTTAAAGCTAAATTTTGAATCGAATTTACGGTAGCGACATCACAGAAAAGAAAGACTTGATGCCGTGACAAGAATATCTTATATGTCGACAGGTAACTAATTTATCAAAAATGGAAAACGCTCTTTGATTCCAAATCACTTCAATAATCAGGCTTGTCACCTTTCCAGTTAAAAGTTAGTGAGAAAATGTTTCAATGTTTCGTGTTGTTGAGCAGTGAATTTGAAGCCAGCTTAAGGTATATTCCAAAGACTTTGCTAACATAAGTTCACTATCACTGTTATATTTTTACAAAACATATTGCTTTCTCTTCACATCCTGAGAAAAATTATGTTCATTTGCGATCTGGCTCGAATATGTAGAAGAAAAAAATGAAAGCCTGATCTCAGCACGGTACCAGTCTGCTGAAAAATAAATACATAAAATAAGCAGACACCATATCCGATGCATCATGTTCCTACGGTGGACAGGACATGTTACATTTCTGTATTGATGTTATAAGCATTGGCTCGTGACGCATACTTATTCTCGTGAAAGATATGTTTGATACTGGCCAAACCCGATTTTAGGCCAAACATGTTTATCTAAACGCTCCTAGGATAAACTAATTTTTCCTAGGCAAGGGGCTAAACCTTAATTCTTCCCTTTATACTTAACAATTAAACCCCTAAACTATTAAGGGACTTGCCTTATAAAGAACCTATATTAAATTATGTCGGGTGGGGGGGGGGGGGAGGGTATCTCCATTGCTTCTTTTTTTATACTTAAACAATAAACACCCACAAGTAATAACGGAGGCGTCTTGTCAGAATGATCCTATATCTGAAATTGAATGAAATCTGATAATTCTGCATGAAAAACAGATTTATCTAAATTAACGGGGAGGGATTAGCCTCTCGTTCGCCTCCCTTATTCTTATCCAATGAACTCCCAAAGCTAATCAGGAAAGCGCTTTATGAGAATAAAACTATATCCGATATTTCAAGCAAATCGATATTTCTCTGAAGATTTATCACGTTACGTACGTACATACATGCGTAGATACTTGCGTACATACATACAGAACCTGAGGACCCATTAGTTCTCAAGCTTTGACGCCTGTGAGCTAAAAACACATAAACGTACACTGGTCTAGGATAAAATAGATCAGCCTAGGATAAACAAGAATGTTGGCGCTGAGGCGGTCACTGGATTCAATAAAATCACGCCAAATTGAATTCGCCTAGGATAAACTAGATCGGCCTAAGATAAACTAGTTTAGACCAATGAATAGCATGCTAAACAAGTTTATCCTATAAGCGTTAGGCCAAATTAGTTTGGCCTAGGAGAAACTAGTTTATCCTATGGGCGTTAGGATAGACTAGTTTGGCTTAGAAAAAACTAGTTTATCCGATGGGCGTTAGGATAAATTAGTTTGGCCTAAAATCGGGTTTGGCCGGTAACATATACACGTAAGCATACTGGCTGCATTTTCTTAAATACAAAGAAAAAGTGCTTCTAATCATCAAATTTGTTATCCAGTCAACGTCTTAAAAGTATTAACTCTAAAGTATCTGTAAGTATTGACTCTTAAAATATCACAAAGTATGTCGACGAATTCCAGCGTCTGGATAATGTACTTCTATGCTATAAAGTTTGCACCGTATCTACACGACTGAAGGCAAAGCTTTTTTCGGCTTCTTTAATATGGGATTATTTTTTAGTCACACTGCAAGAAAATGCGACAAATAGCGGAGAAGGGTCCTTGAAATGTGTATCATCTTCCCTGGGAAGAATTTCTTTAACTGATTTTATTCACTTTGCGTTGAATCGTTTGAAAAGTAGCTAAAGCTCAATCAATTTAAGGGTGTTCTTAAATCAAAAAGGGCAACTTTGTGACATATGCTTTAATTTATTTTTGTTCGGGAATGCATGAAAATAGCAGGTGTTGTTATTCAGAAACTGCCTAATTGCACTCAATTTTCTGTTTTTTAAAATCACAACAGATCTTTCATAACATGCCTTCAAAGTTGACGTTTTTGAGCATATTTCCCGACGAAAGCAGAAAACCCCGTCGAAAAGCAGGAGAAAAACGGGTGATTGCGTGATCGAAATAACTTAGAACTGGATAGGTAATTTAATGATCATAAACTGGAAAAATAAGTTCGATTCGAAATCACTTTCATAGTCACGCCTTTCAATTTTATATATTTCTGTTAAAAAATGAAATTGTAAATGTGCCAAAATGTTTTGCGCTTGTTGAGCGGAGCAGTTGAGAACACCCTTAAAACAAAATCGCTACAAAGAAAAAGTGCTTCTAATTATCAAATTCGATATTCAGTCAACGTCTTAAAAGTATTAATTCTAAAATATTGAATCTTAAAAGATCACCTAGTATGGCAACGAATTACACTGTCTATGGATAATATACTTCTGTGCTATATAGCTGGAACCGTATCTACACAACTGAAGACAATGCTTTTTTCGGCTTCTTTAATATGAGATTTTTTTTTTTTTTGTCGCACTGCAAGAAAATACGACAAATAGCGGAGAAGGGTCCTTGAAATGTATATCACCTTCCCTGGGAAAAATTTCTTTAACTGATTTTGTGCACTTTACACAGAATCGTTTGAAAAGTAACTAAAGATCAACCAATTTAAAGTGTCACAACTGATTCAGAGCATTTAGAAAAGATTACCTCCACCAAAAAAGACTCGTTGCAGTATATTCGATTTGCCGCTATTTTTGTATTTTTGTATTTGTATAGACGTTGCAGTGTTTGATTTACGGCTTCTGTACACCAAAAGCATGTAAACACAAAGCACTGCACTGTAAAAAAAAAAAAAAATGGTCGATCTACTAAAAAAACTTTAGTGATCCTTGTAATTACTAAAAAATTTTTAGTAATCTTAGTCGGTTACAAAAAAATCTGTAAGAATTACTAGAAAAAAGTTAGCAACGAATCGAGTTAATAATTTTATATTTTTAATAGCTCTTACTAAAGCTCCGTTGGTGTGGCCTTGGTAGCATAGTGGTTATAGTAACGGACTCCAGGCTAAAAGGTCCCGGGTTCGAAGCTTGCCACCGCCAAATACGCTCCGAATGTATGTAGTGTCTTTTTAATAAAGGAATTAGGAAAATCCTGTCGTAGCAGGTAGGAATGTCTGGTGCTACCATCTATTGCGGTTTTGTCGAAAATCTTCCGCTTCAGAAGTCTGGATGCAGCTCGAAGGAAGCTTCTGCCCTTCGGACGCACGTAACGGCTATTAAAAAATTTTTTGGAGCTATTACTAAAATTTGCTTGGTGGCTGCATATTTCAGATGTGTATATTGCTGGGACGATTACTGTTTCTAAACCAATAGGAGAGCGCCATTATCACGGTCAAGTACACGCCCACACAGTTTGATTGACAGGAACTCGTGGACAATTGACGGTGCTAATTATAACGATAATCTGTTGCAGATGAAAGTGAGCTGAATGGTTAGAGTGTAGAGCTTGAAACCGGAGGATATGGGTTCGAGTCCATTGCGGGCCGAGAGTCCGTTGGTGATTTTTTTTTTTTTAAATTATTGGAGGCTGTCTTTTATTAATAAATAAGACAATTAAAACAAATATTTCAAACCCTTTTAATATTCTAAATATCGTTCCAAAATGATTTATATATATATTAAACAAATGGGAAAAAAAGTATTCTGCGAAAATATCCGTATAAGCAAAATTCTTACTTTAATTTTTATTTATTTATTTATTTATTTATTTATTTCAGGATCAGAGGAAGTATAATTTCTAATTGAAGTAAATAAAATTCAGTCATTTTGAAAAAAAAAAAAAAAAAAAAAAAAAATCTTTAGTACCTTTAATTTTTAATTACCGAGTACAAATTCAAACAATCCGAGTACAAATAAATAATAAACACACACGATCAATTGTCCACGAGTTCCTGTCAATCAAACTGTGTGGGCGTGTACTTGACCGTGATAATGACGGTCTCCTGTTGGTTTAGAAACAGTAATCGTCCCAGCAATATACACATCTGAAATATGCTTGGTGGCTCATACTAAAATTTTTTAAATTAGTTATACAAAAAATTCTTTTGTTCAGTTTACAAAAGAAATGCTTGTTTCACTTGCAAAAAAAATTTGTAATGGTTACTAAAAAATTCTGTGGAATACAAATTTACTAAGAAATTTTTAGTAACCTCTTGAATTTTTTTTTACAGTGTGGAAGCAGGAAAACGCAATGGTAAACCTATGATTCAACCGCTAAAATAGAGTTTTCAGATGTTTTCTACCAAGATACAGGGGTGCAGAAAATATTTTTACTCCCAACATTTCCCCCAATCCGTATAAAAATTTCCCTAAACTTTTATGATAGTTATAGACTTACATAAATTCTGTATTACCGTAGGTATAGATTTTTTTCCAAACTTTCTCAATATATACTCGAGTATATCTTATTCTGAGATCAATTTTGTGAAAGTCACCATACGGATATTTCTAATTGTAGGGGAAATTTCTTTGTCTTGAGTAATTGTGTTATTAATTGTTAAAATCAAAATCAATTGTATATTTTTGTGCAAAATTTCCCTAGATGGCCAAAATTCCCCTCGATCCTACATCGCTGGATAGAACATAATCTGCACCCCTACCAAGATATGACTTGGCAGACCGATTGCGTTTTAATATGCGAATCGAATTTTAACTAATTCTGAAAATTCAGTTCTGAACTCCATGAGGTGATTGTCTGTGCTGCGGCTTCCCGGTCTTACAAGCTTTCACAAATCTTTCTAGAAAACGAAGAAAGATTTTTAGCCTTCAACCGTAATGAAATGTAAATACTTTTAGTTGCTCAGCTGAAATTTTATTTTCTCAGTTGGCGTTATTAAGAAGTCCTTATTGAGCGGTTTAGCGACGGGGAAGATAAGATATCTAGATTATAACGAAAGTTACGAAATCAGTCTCCAGAAAATATATCTAAAAGAATTTCGGGAAGATTTTGAACCGTTTTTTTTTTTTATTTTTTTTTAAACCGGATAAATCTAGATTAGATTCTTGAATAACCCTAAAACGGCTCTTAAATAATAATCTATATTATAAAGGCCAAACGTATCTGTGCGTAACGCATACGTCATTTTGCGAATGGCAACACTTTCAAATTTTAAATGAATTTCGGTATTGTAATTTTTGCTACTACAAATTTTTAAACTTCTGAATATTGCACATATTCAATTTTTACACCATCGTATAGGGAAAAAATGTACTTTTAAATGAAATTTGTTTGAAAGCTGTATCTTGATTTGTTTTTGAAATATTAATTTTTTTGTAGTTTTTAATACCGTTTTTCTTATCATGGCAACAGGAGTACTCCATTTCTATTAAAAGCAAAGAAAAAAAGGAAAAAAAAATAATTACTTTATCTTTATGTTGCCACTTTCTCATTAAAAGGGGAAAAATTGAAATTTAAATATTTTCTGTTATAAAACCCGATGATATAAGTTTTACATTTATATTTACAAAATTTTATTTACACGTAGAAAAATATCGACAGTAAAATATCTCTTTCAGATAATAACATTGAGACTTCCAGTTTTAAATCGAAATGATTTAAAACTGGAAATCAAATGATGCCAATTTTTTTTTAAAAGATGAATTACAGATACGAAATGTGCATCTGTAAATTTTGATATAGCGAAAATGATGCCGGGTTTATATATCACGAGAAAAAAATTCTATGATTGAGTCAAAGTTGAATAAATTTTGCTTTTTTTCATTTTGGAATACTAGCATAAGAAACTTAATTGATATCTTTATCATAATAACAGATCTTTATAATTTTTCACTGCTTACATGTACGATTAAAGTTTAATTTTAACAATTTCTACCACTGAGTTTTATAGTATTTTGTTAATTTGACGTTAAATATCATTTGTTTAAGAGTTAGACGTACCAATATAAAGTGCATTTTTTACTATAACTAATGGGTTTATTATAAGTCAATGAAACAGTTCCTTCTTTGACATTTTCTTTCTTCAAAATTTGACGGGTTCTACCTTGTAATAATAATAATGATAATGATAATAATAATAATAATAATAATAATAATAATAATAATAATAATAATAATAATAATAATAATAAAATAAATATCATAAAATAAGATAAAAAAATCCGCTTAACAACACGAAGCTTTCTGGCATATTCACCTACTCATTCGTAACACTTTCTTACATAGTTGAAAAGTGCTTATGAATTCGATTTATCTGTATCGCTGTCCCTGCTCTAACTCGCATAAATATGGTCTGATTGCCATAAAATATATAATATATGGCCAAAGGTGACGATCCATCTGCAATTTTAGACATTTCGTAAATATCTAGAAACATACATGAGGAATTATCCTGAAACTCTAAGCGTATAAACATAATAGTACAACTCAAACATTTCCGTGAAGATTTTTTCCCGAAACTCCATAAGGAGGCCATCAACAAATTTAAAAAGAACGAATATCTTTTGGATAACCCTGTCAAAACTAATGCATCAAAAGCTTTCAAACTGTAGATTATGATTAAGTGGCTTATTGTAATAAACTGTGCTCATTTTTATGCGGATAGCATCTATCCTCATAGAGAAATTAGGGTTTTTATAAAAACAGTCCCAAATTTTTCCAAGTTTTTTGCTTATAATTTGCGGAGTTCTTAATATAAAAGAATGTTCTTTTCCAAAAATATGACAAACAACATTATACACAATACTCTGTAATCAGAATTAAAAAATAATAAAAATTGTATGAAACATGAAAAAATTTACTAAACAATTTTTCATTGCGCATGCCTTAATGCTATCAAAATTTAATTTGAATATTGTGTTAATGTATACAGCTAAATGTATTGAGCAACTTTTATAAAAGTCTCAAAAACATGAAAATTTCTTTAAAAGTGTTTGAAAATTCTGAAATTGATCGTCGATAGAATAAGCTCAAAATCCGTTGTTCCAAAATAAAGCAAAAAAAAAAAAAAAAAAAAAAAAAAAAAAAAAAAAAAAAAAAAAAAAACCGAGCGGATGTATCCAAATATAGCTGTACGTGCATATTTTGTATTCTATATTGACATTAATCAATAGATAAATGCATACAGCCCCTCAACTTTTTCTTTCATTTTAGATATCTAAAAAAGAAGACTCAAAATTATTCATAATTAATGATTTTAACTTGTGAGGTTACGAGAAAACATTAATAAAGAATTTCTTTTAAAAACTATAGAATACTGAGCTGTTATAATAAAAATTTAATCATTAGTTTTCTAATGATGTATAGTTTGTTTCCTGCATGTGACTGAATGCTGGAAGCAGAGAGAGAAATCAGGACCACTCTTCCTTCCGAAATGTTTGAAAACACATAAATTTTGGTCAATTTGGCTAATTTTAAGTATTTGGCATTCTAATGAAAATCCTGATTGCTCTTAATGGGTGCCCCTTATAAAAGGGGGTTTGGGGCAACTGCCTCGCATGCCCCTGCATAAGTCGGGCTTTGCGGTGACTAATGTGGCGTAAACGGTAAGTCCAGTGTCAGTCACCAGTAACAAATGTGGCTCTGAACTTGTTAATGAATCGTATAGTTTTGTTACGTTATTGTGAACATGTTTCAAAGTGTTTCATAATCTATGATGGACGCATGGTTTTTAGTTCTTGTTAATTGTAAAAGCATAGTATTTGCAATATTTCTGTTGAAGTGATTTGGAATCGAATAGCGCTTATCACTTTTCGATAAATGTATTGCATCTTAATTTATAAAATATTGTTTTGCGACAATTCTTCGGCTGTCGCATAAGCAAATTTAGTTTCAAAGTGCCAACTTTTTCACAGCATTTTATGAAAGATACATTGACCTTATCGAAAATTGGTAAACAATATTTGATTTCATGTTTTCTGCATTAAAACAGGTTATAAATTATTTGCGTTTGCGATTAAAAATTAAATTCAAACATGTAGCCAGTGCAGATTTCCGAACAGTTTTTATGCATCGATTTACTTAAGAATTTAATGTAACAGATAATTCAAACGCTTCAGCAAAGTTCAACTTTCATTTTTTTTTTCCATATCAGCATCGCAGATGGAGTTTCCCATAACGATTTCTAGACAGATTATTATTTAGATTAAAAGTTGTGTCGTATCATTTTATCTGTCGAGATTTTTACTGAAAACAGAATCAGCCAAAAGAGGAAAATCTCGTAAAAGTAAAATATCAAAAGTGATTTTATTTTAAAAATGTAAATTTAATTCACGTCATGCCCTGTATATCCTTTTATCTATATACAACAAACACTTCGTAGTAAACTAAGTGCGCTGTTCAATATAAAAGATGCAAAACTCATTTTTAAAACCACCTTTTATCAATTTAAGCTCATTCTTTTAAGAATTCTTTTTTCTTGCAGTCCTGTATATCATCTATAACATTTATCCTCACCATGCAGTATGCACAAATATAGTGAAAATTAAAACCACATATCTTAACTGAAACTGCATTTCTTGCCATAATCGATAATATATTTTGGACAGAATATACAATCTGAGGTATTTTAGGGATTCCTGTAAATGCTTTTGCATCAAAAAGATTAAAAAAAAAAAAAAAAAAAAAAAAAAAAAGCTTGCAAAGTTTGTTAATGGTTTGATTTCATTTATCTGACATCATAACATAGAAGATCTCAATTAATAGCATTCCTTAGCTTGTTTACTAGTTAAAATACTATATATTATAGATTTTTCTACTCCAAAAAATTTCGCCCGAACAGGAACTCGAATCCGTCAGGTTAAAAGATTAAAGCTCTACGGATTGAGCTATCCGGGCCCGATACCCGAGTGTATTGTATTTAGCACTTAAAAAAATATTTTTTTCATTTTTTATTTATTTTCTTTGCGGTGCATTTTAAAATTTAATTTTTTCTTGTCTATTTATCACTGAAAGAAAATAAATACTTTTTTAAGAAAGTGGTTTGAAAACAGGGTATATATAAAATTACTTACATTACTTGCGAAAAAAAAAAAAAAAAAAAGAACGCAATTGTTAATAATAAAAAATAAAAGCCAAACGTTAACCGTAGTCGGTAAGATTCAAACTTCCGCGGGACGATCCCAATGGAATTCGAGTCCATATCCTTAACAACTCGGCCACGACTACACAAAACTATACGAGATACAAATACTTAAATTTTGAAAACAGCGCGCTGCGAGTAGAAATCTTCCCATTCCAATGTAATATAGCGTAATTTTTTTCCAAGCACCTTCGTAGTTCCAAGCCCAAGCTGGCACTCTGATTGGTTGTTGCTCTCGGCACTGTTTTCATGTAACTTGGCGATAATCACACTTGGCGTAGCGATAGATGCTTCCGTCGAGTTTGATTTCCTTCCGAACCGAGTACAAATTGACTTTTCTCTTGCACACTGTAAAAAATATCCGTTAATATACAGAAATTGTTCCCTAAAATTCTACGGAATAGTTCCGTTTTTCCGAAAAAACAGCAGAAATTCCGTTATTGAATTATATTTTGAGATTATAAAAACAGTAACTTTTCCGTAAAATTTTCTGAAAACGGAGGAGTTCCGTATTAAAACAGCATAAATTCCATAAATAACACCAGTGTCGCCATCTATATCTGGGATACAAAAACATTATAAAGTTGTTTCATGAACAACTTTGTATAATAATGTTCTTTATTTCTTTCTGTTTTACTAATATAAAGCTAACATATTTTTACAATATTAAAAAAATAATAAAAATTATAAAATTTTATTAATCTCTTTTAAGTTTGAGATTAGTTAGTTAGTTTATTTTCAGTTAGTTTATTTCCATTATCATTTTTAAATAATGTTTACCACATTTTTAGCCTATTTTTTAAAATATGCGTAGGATAGTGGAAAAACGTTCGACTTTTAAATTTAATATATTTTAATAAAAGTAATAATAAAATAATAATAAAATAATTTTAATTTTAATATATTTTAATATTACTTTAAGAATATCCTTTCAAAAATAAATAAGTAAATAAATATGAATAATGTTACAATAAACTTTTAAAAATCTCCTTAAAATGAAAAAAAAAAAACTTTTTAATGCATTCAACTCTTAATACATGTAATATTTTAAAGTCTAAAACTTATTTTTTATAGAACTGAAATTAAAAACTAAATATTCGAAATTACGGAAATAAAATCTGGAATCTGGATAATGGAAAAATGTTGGACTTTTAGTTTTAATATATTTTAATAAAAGTAATAATAAAATATTAATAAAATAACTTTAATTTTAACATATTTTAATATTACTTTAAGAATATCCTTTCAAAAATAAATAATTAAATAAATATGAATAATATTACAATAAACTTTTAAAAATCTCTTAAAATAAAAAAATAAAATAAAATAAAAAACTTTTTAATGCATTCAACTCTTAATACATGTAATATTTCAAAGTCTAAAATTTATTTTGTATAGAACTGAAATTAAAAACTAGATATTCGAAATTATGGAAATAAAATCTGTTAAACATTTAGAACTATACACTCATATAGAAAATAATTCTCAATAAATATTAATGCCGCGTTCAACATAAGGCCTTTGCTTTATAAAATCATTCGAAATAAGTAAAGATATTTGCAAGCACTGTATGCGTAACTATGGCGTAATGGTATTACACTACTACAAGCTGCCATGGGACAGGTGCTTGGTTCGATCCCCATCGAGGGTAAGTGACATTTATTCAAAGTTGTTTAAATTAAATGTATGTGTTCTAATCTGATGTGTCCTTGTCTAAAGAATAAAAAAGCCAGTGTGTCCTTGAAAATTCTTTTTTGACTTTCAAGCGAAAATTTTTATATAAAAAAAAAAAAAAAAAAAAAAAAAAAAAAAAAAAAAAATGAAAACAAAAACATTTTGTAAAAAAACGGAAATATTGCTGGAAAAAACGGAAAAAAATTTCCGTTAAATAACGGAAATAGTACTGGCGTCTAGATCACCAGAACTATTTCCGTTATTTAACGGAAATTTTTTTTACAGTGCAGCATTGGATTGGATGGAACTTGTCTTACTGAAAGCTGTACTCTTTAAAAGTTTTTACACACAAAATCACAAGACACGAGGATAACAATGAAGGAAGAATAAGAATGAGTACGTTAGGTTTTAGGTTTACTCGTTCACTTACGAGCGAAGTATTTTTCGCCAAGTATGGTTATCGCCAAGTTACGTGAAAACAGTGCCGAGAGCAACAACCAATCAGAGTGCGAGCTTGGGCATGGAACGAAGAAGGTGTTTGGAAAAAAAAATTTCGCTGTAAATATAGCTGGAATCGAATTCTTCATTCGATTGAAAATTACTCCACTTTTTACCGCGTTCAAATTGCTATCTACACGTGTAGATAAGAGATTGCAGGTACAAAAAGAACTTCCACACACCGGGAATCGAACCCGGACCGCCTGGGTTAAAGCCAGGAATCCTAACCACTTGACCATATGGGAGAACACCCCTTCCAGGCTTATACTTGTAAAAAAAAATCTGATGTAATTCAGCTTAAAATTTTATTTGACTTCATTTATCTGACATCATCACATAGAATTTCGCAGCTAATAGCATTTCCTTGCTTACATACAAATTATAATCCTATATATTATAAATTTTTCTACTCCGAAAAATTTCGCCCGAACAGGGACTCGAACACTGGCCCGTTAGGTTAAAAGCCTAACGCTCTACCGACTGAGCTATCCGGGCCCGATACCTATGTGCATTGTATTTCGCACTTAAAAAACATTTTTTTTCATTTTTTATTAATTTTCTTTGCTGTCGCCCCACCAGTGGCCGAAAGGTACGGACTTCTCAACTGGTAGACGGCAGGTGCTGGGTTCGAACCCAATCGCGTCTGTCGGCCTAACCGTTCGGAGTTTTCGTGGTTTTCTTCGAACCTTGCGTAAATACGGGTTAGGTTCCCTTAGAAAGACCCCCACGAAGGGCACTCCGCCCTGGTCCTATATCCCTAGCTTAGATAATCGGACGACAAAAATAAACCAAACCAAACCAATCTTTGCTGTGCATTTTAAAATTTAACTTTTTTCTTGTGTATTTATCACAGAAAGAAAAGAAATACATTTTTAAGAAAGTGGTTTGAAAACAGGTTACATACAAAATTATTTACATTACTTGAGAAAAAAAAAGAACGCAATTGGTAATAATAAAAAATAATAATCAAATGTTAACCGTAGTCGGTAAGATTCGAACTCACGCGGGAAGATCCCAACGGATTTCTAGTCCATCGCCTTAACCACTCGGCCACGACTACACAAAGCTAAGCGAGATACAAATACATAAATTTTGAAAATATCGCGCTGCGAATAGAAATGCTCCCAGTCCAATGTTTTATAGCTGGAATCGAATTCTTCATTCGATTGAGACCTACTCCACTTTTTACCGCGTTCAAATTGCTATCTGTAGATAAGAGATTGCAGGTACAAAAAGAACTTTCCCACACCGGGAATCGAACCCGGGCCGCCTGGGTGAAAGCCAGATATCCTAACCACTAGACCATATGGGAGCACACCCTTTCCTGGCTTATACTTGTAAAAAAAAAAATCTGATGTAATTCAGCTTAAAATTTTATTTGACTTCATTTATCTGACATCATCACATAGAATTTCGCAATTAATAGCATTTCCTTGCTTACATAGGCCCCACCAGTGGCCGAGAGGTTCGGACCTGTCAACTGGTAGACGGCAGGTGCTGGGTTCGAACCCAATCGCGGCTGTCGGCCTAACCGTTCGGAGTTTTCCGTGGTTTTC
>CAXHSM010000262.1:180000-187500 GCA_964019185.1 Maratus speculifer | reverse complement strand
AAAGAAAAGAAATACATTTTTAAGAAAGTGGTTTGAAAACAGATTACATACAAAATTATTTACATTACTTGAGAAAAAAAAAAAAAAAAAAAAAAAAAAAAAAAAAAGAACGCAATTGGTAATAATAAAAAATAATAATCAAATGTTAACCGTAGTCGGTAAGATTCGAACTTACGCGGGAAGATCCCAATGGATTTCTAGTCCATCGCCTTAACCACTCGGCCACGACTACACAAAGCTAAGCGAGATACAAATACATATGTTAGGAATTGATAAATTAAGTTATCCCAGTTTATTCACAGAAAATCGTTTGCATATTTGCAATTGTGATATTTAATTTATTTATAAGACGCGACTCGTTGCTATGGAAGCGAAGCTGTTTTTTCGTCTGCTTTGCTTTTTATATTTTTTATCTTACGAGATGAGTTAAAAGTTTAGATAAAAAAGTTGGCATCAATTTTTGATGGAATGTAAAAGAATTTTTTGAGAGAGAGAATGTTTATATTTTTTGTTTGTCGTGCGTGTCTTGAGTTTTATTGAAGAATTATGTTAATTTTATGAAAAGGCACGCAGAAATGCATAAAGGATCATCTTTCCAGTTTTTAGTATGATGATCAAAAATTATCAAGGTAAAAGCATTTATATTTTGTACATATTATACATTTTGTACATAGTATGTAAATAATTTGAATTCAATATTTCTTTATTCTATAATTCTAAGTATGTAATAAAATTTTTAAAAAGAAAATTCAAGAATATTTAGAAGATTTTTGAACCCAAATAAGTTTTGATTGTTTACAGAACAAATCTGGCGCCCCGAGCACGGACATTTGAATAATACTGTTGAGATATTGAATTGTTTTTATAGCGTATAGTGTTTTCATAAGCTGTGCATTACTACTTAATTTTTCTAAGATGAATAAGCTAAAGAAAAAGCGTACACCACTACGTTCGTCATTTACCAGAACTTTAAATGTTTTGAATGAAGAAATTAACAGCGAGTCATTAGATAAGGGTAAAATTTCAGACGATTTTAGTAAATTAGAAAATTTGATTCATGAAATTAAATCTATTGATGAAGCTATAATTGAACTCATGTTAGATGATGATAAATGCGATGAAGAGGCTATTGAAAATGAAGTAGTGGAAAATGAAAGTTATTCAGATCAATTTATTACCATTAAGCGTAAAGTTAGGGAAGCATTGGGTACAAATAAACGTAATCAAGATGATAGTGAAAAAAGCACAGATCACGGTTATTCCAAATCAAAGCATTATAAATTACCTAAACTAAATATTAAGCCATTCGATTCGCAGTTAATGAATTATCTTTCATTTTGGTCCCAGTTTCAGAAAATTCATGAAGACATAGATTTGGATAATAGTGACAAATTTCAGTATCTTATACAATCGGTAGAACCTGGAACCAGTGCCAGGCGTTTGTTAGAGAGCTATCCAATGACCGCAGTTAATTACCCCAAAGCTGTCGAGGCATTTCAAGAACGTTTTGGGAATAAAGATTTATTAATAGAAGTGTACGTAAGAGAATTCCTAAAATTGATTGTAGCTAATGTACAGGCGCAAGGCAAAGATAAACTTCCGTTATCAGATTTATTCACGAAAGTCGAGGCATATTTAAGATCTTTAGAATCAATGGGTTTAAGTTTAGAAAGCAATTCGGCGTGGCTCTATCCCATGATAGAATCTAGCTTATCGGAAGATGTATTAAAAGCATGGCAGCGATATAATATTTCAATTACATCAAACGTTGTTAGTAATAATAATGCATTGTCAACAAAAGCAAATATAGTAAGTTTGATGGAATTTCTGAAACAAGAAGTTGCAAACGAGGAAAGATTCAAATTAGCCAAATCGAGTTTTATAGAGCTGGGCTTTAAAGACAAACCTAAAGAAAAATTAAGAAAAGCAGAAAGTAAAATACCTACTGCAGCAGGGCTATTTAGCGCAAAAGAACGCCTTTGTTTATTTTGCAGTAAATCTCATGAAAGCAAGGACTGTGTTAGGGCTAGATCTCTTTCCTTTAATGAACGGAAGGCCAAAATTAAGAATAAAAATTGCTGTTTAAAATGTCTTCGTTTTGGTCACCACGCTAAAGTTTGCAAAGTTTTTATTCGTTGCCACGTTTGCTCTAAACCCCATACCGAGTTATTATGCCCTGAAATTTCAATGTGTAAAGAACCAGAAAATACAGTTAAGACCCCAGAAGTTATTCAAAGCACCATAGCAAGTAAGCAGTGTTCTGCTGAAGTAGCCCTTATGACTTTAGAAATAGTTATTAAAGGTCGAATAACAAAGAAAGTACGAGCGTTACTTGATTGTGGGTCGCAAAAGAGCTATATTTTAAAAGGTACAGCTGAAGAGTTAGGTTTACATCCCATTTCTTCTGAAGCTATTGTACACACTTTGTTTGGTGGTACGCAAACAGAAGCTAAATCTCACAATAAATTCCAAGTTGAGTTAAGTTCTTCTGATAGACAGAAACAAACGAAAGAAGCCTTAGAACTTTTGGATCAAGATATAATTTGTAACTATATTCCTCGGATACCAAAAGAATCAGTAATTAAAGAGCTTAAACAAAATAAACTATGGATCACAGATTTAGGAGCAGGAAGTCCAAAAATTGAAATTTTGATTGGAAGCGATTACTACGGACAACTTCTTACAGGTCGAGTAAAACAGTTAAAGAGCGGTCTTACAGCAATAGAGACAAAGTTTGGATGGACACTTTGTGGTCGTTTAGAAAGTACATCACAGTCTTGCCTAAATTATGGAAATATGTTTATCACGAACCTAGCTTTAAAAGATATGAAGATTCCAGAATTATGGAAGTTAGAGACAATCGGTATAACAGATCCCTGTCAAACTTTGTCTAAAGCAGAAGAAGAAGAACTCGCTCATGATAATTTTATAAAAGAAGTTGATAGAAATATAGAAGGTCGCTATATTGTAGGTCTTCCTTGGATTAACGGCAAATGTGAGATTCCCTCAAATAGACACATAGCTGAACGAAGATTGATAAATTCAACAAAGAAATTAAAATCAATGAAAATGTTTGAAGAATATGCTAAAGTTTTCTATGAATGGGAAGAAGAAGGCGTTATAAGTAAAGTACCAGATGAAGCACTCAAGATTCCAGGACATTTTTTACCTCATCATCCCGTCATCAAACCAGATAGTCTTACTACAAGTGTTCGACCAGTTTTTGATGCATCGTGTAAGGTAGGGAGGTCTCCTTCTTTAAATGATTGCCTCTTTAAAGGACCAAACCTCATCGAACAAATTCCTGCAGTGTTAATAAGATTTCGTGAGAAAGCTATTGGGGTAGTAGCCGATATAAGAAGAGCATTTCTTCAAATTGAAGTCAAAGAATCAGATCGGCATTTCTAGCGATTTTTATGGTGGAAGAGTCCTGACGAATTTCAAGTTTATCAACACAATAGAGTAGTTTTTGGAGCAACTTGTAGCCCATTTTTGCTAGGTGCAGTTATAAGATATCATTTGAGTAATGTTGATGAAGAAAACAAACAGATAGCTGAGAAGCTTATGAAATCATACTATATAGATAACTGCGTTACTTCAGTCGACAATGTGCCTGAACTAGAAAATTTTATTTCAAAATCTACAGAAATCATGGCTGATGCGAAAATCGAATTAAGAATGTGGGAATTCGGACCAATTAAAAGTGAAGACAGCAGTTTCCTTAACGAAAAGAAGGTGCTCAGCAAAAATGTAACAACGATAGTTCCGGTTTTAGGGTTGAAGTGGGACACAATGGAAGATAGTTTGAAGATCGCTTATAAATTTAGTGATGAGATAGAAAATCTGTCGAAAAGAAAGATATTAGCTGTAACCCAAGGGATCTTCGATCCAATAGGATTTTTAGCCCCAGCATTGTTGCCAGCCAAACTGATAATTCAAGACGCCTGGTCGACGAAATTAGATTGGGATGCTCCACTTCCAGAAGAAATCCGGAATAATTTTCAAAAATGGTATAGCGAACTCAAGTATTTAAATGACGTGAAGATAAATAGACGTGTAGGCTATGGTTGTAAAGAAAAATGGTCTATTCATACATTTTGTGATGCAAGTACCAGAGCTTATGCAACAGCAGTTTTCTTACGTTGTGAAGATAAAGACGCAGTCTTTGTACAACTTTTAGGAGCTAAGTCTCGTCTTGCACCAAAGAAAAATGTAACCATACCACGTTTAGAGCTTCTTGCTTGTATTTTAGGAATAAGGTTGACTAAATTTGTTTTGAAAGCCTTTAATTGTATTTCCATACCAGTAAAGTATTGGACCGACTCTTCGACCGTTCTCGCTTGGATTCGAAGAAATGATCAATGGGGAACGTTTGTAGGCAATAGAGTTAGAGAAATTTGTAAATTTTCCGAATCTCAACAATGGAACTTCGTACCTGGTCATCTCAACCCTGCTGATCTACCTTCTCGCGGATGTAGTCCTAAACAGCTGCTGAAGATGAGATGGTGGGAGGGACCAGAATGGTTGAAGTTATCAGAAGAAAATTGGCCACATTCAGAAACAAGCCCCAACGAAGAATTAGTAATGATGGAAAAGAAGAAAACTTCAGTACCTACTCTTTTATGTTCTAATTCACATGAATTTATGATATATAGTAGAATTTCAAAATTTGGTAGATTTATTAATGTCGTATGTTGGGTGAAGAGATTCATAATGAAGTGCAGAAACAGAAATATATGTTTTCCATCAGAATTGTCAATTGAAGAAAAAGAAGATGCGGAAAGGTCGCTCTGGTCAATAATACAATCTGAAAGTTTTGGTAATACTACTGATGCAATAAAAGGATTAAAGGTTATGAAAGATCAAGAAGGTTTGTTAAGAGTAAAAACAAAGATATTAGAGCGAGATGACGAGTTTTCTTTCAGATATCCAATTTTATTACCATCGAAACATCATGTAGTGAATTGTCTGATTCAAGAATGTCATTTAAAGAATTGTCATGCTGGACTTCAAACAGTTGGATCCATTTTGAGAGAAAAATATTGGATAATTTCTTCTAGAAGCATCATTAGAAGTCAATTGTCTAAGTGTTACAGATGCAAAAGATACTCTACAAAGCCATATACTACACCTCCAATCCACCTACCTCTAGATCGAGTCAGAGATTCCAAAGTTTTTGAAGTTGTTGGAGCTGATCTTTTTGGCCCTCTTTTCGTAAAGCAAAGATCCAAAGTTTGGGTTGTACTTTTTACATGTGCAGTATATAGGGCAATACATTTGGAACTTGTATCCAGTCTCTCAGCGGAAGGATTCATTCAGTCACTTCGAAGATTTATATGCAGGAGAGGAAGGCCGACTACTATATACTCTGATAATGGCTCAAATTTTAGAGGAACCAATAACCTTTTAAAATCATTGGATTGGAATGCAATAGTTTCTTCAAAAGAACTGTCTCCTATTAAATGGAAGTTCATCCCTCCAGCAGCAGCTTGGTGGGGTGGATGGTGGGAGCGTCTGATTAGATGTGTTAAAATTCCCTTGATCAGAACACTCGGCACTTCAACTTTAACTTTTGAAGAACTCATGACTGTTCTATGTGATGTCGAAGCAACAGTAAATAAAAGGCCTCTAACCTATATTTTTGAAGAAACAGATAAATTTATACCTTTGACTCCATCATCATTTTTGCAAGACATTGAAGAAATAGGTGTTCCTGATTTAGATGCAATAGATTCAAAGAAACTTCAATCTAGATATAAACACTGTCAAAATATTCGGCAACAACTTAGAAATAGATTTAGAAAAGAATATTTAGCTGAATTGGTCCAAAAATCAAAACAGAAAGGACAAGCTGTCAGACTAGGTGAAGTAGTCTTGATAGAACTAAACCAAAAGAGACTTTATTGGCCTATAGGAAAAATTGTAAAGATTTTCCCAAGTCGAGATGGAGCAGCTAGAGTGGCTGAAGTTAAAACAAGTTCAGGGACCTTGGTGCGTCCACTTCGTAAGCTGTACTCATTAGAGATATCAAGTCCTGATGACCCTGTAATCCAGACTGTGAGTAACAGTAAAACTAGAAGTGGTAGAGTAGTACAGAGACTTCTGAAATGACTTTTTCTAGAACTCTGAAATGACTTTTCTAAAACCCTGAATTGACTTTTCTAGAACTCTAAATGTTTCATTATTATTTTATTATTGTTTAGTTATTATCTTTATTTATTTGCATATTTTTTATTTTGAATTAGGGCTTAATTTGATCAAAAGTGATCTTAAGTTTAATTTGGCTTCCGCCTAAATTAAAGGTGGGAGTATGTTAGGAATTGATAAATTAAGTTATCCCAGTTTATTCACAGAAAATCGTTTGCATATTTGCAATTGTGATATTTAATTTATTTATAAGACGCGACTCGTTGCTATGGAAGCGAAGCTGTTTTTTCTTCTGCTTTGCTTTTTATATTTTTTATCTTACGAGATGAGTTAAAAGTTTAGATAAAAAAGTTGGCATCAATTTTTGATGGAATGTAAAAGAATTTTTTGAGAGAGAGAATGTTTATATTTTTTGTTTGTCGTGCGTGTCTTGAGTTTTATTGAAGAATTATGTTAATTTTATGAAAAGGCACGCAGAAATGCATAAAGGATCATCTTTCCAGTTTTTAGTATGATGATCAAAAATTATCAAGGTAAAAGCATTTATATTTTGTACATATTATACATTTTGTACATAGTATGTAAATAATTTGAATTCAATATTTTTTATTCTATAATTCTAAGTATGTAATAAAATTTTTAAAAAGAAAATTCAAGAATATTTAGAAGATTTTTGAACCCAAATAAGTTTTGATTGTTTACAGAACAATATAAATTTTGAAAATAGCGCGCTGCGAATAGAAATGCTCCCAGTCCAATGTTTTATAGCTGGAATCGAATTCTTCATTCGATTGAGACCTACTCCACTTTTTACCGCGTTCAAATTGCTATCTACACGTGTAGATAAGAGATTGCAGGTACAAAAAGAACTTTCCCACACCGGGAATCGAACCCGGGCCGCCTGGGTGAAAGCCAGGAATCCTAACCACTAGACCATATGGGAGCACACCCCTTCCAGGCTTATACTTGTAAAAAAAAAATCTGATGTAATTCAGCTTAAAATTTTATTTGACTTCATTTATCTGACATCATCACATAGAATTTCGCAATTAATAGCATTTCCTTGCTTACATACAAATTATAATCCTATATATTATTAATTTTTCTACTCCAAAAAATTTCGCCCGAACAGGGACTCGAACCCTGGACCGTTAGGTTAAAAGCCTAACGCTCTACCGACTGAGCTATCCGGGCCCGACACCTAAGTGCATTGTATTTGGCACTTAAAAAACATTTTTATTTTCATTTTTTATTAATTTTCTTTGCTGTGCATTTTAAAATTTAACTTTTTTCTTGTGTATTTATCACAGAAAGAAAAGAAATACATTTTTAAGAAAGTGGTTTGAAAACAGG
>CAXHSM010000262.1:92500-97500 GCA_964019185.1 Maratus speculifer | reverse complement strand
TGATAGTGAAAAAAGCACAGATCACGGTTATTCCAAATCAAAGCATTATAAATTACCTAAACTAAATATTAAGCCATTCGATTCGCAGTTAATGAATTATCTTTCATTTTGGTCCCAGTTTCAGAAAATTCATGAAGACATAGATTTGGATAATAGTGACAAATTTCAGTATCTTATACAATCGGTAGAACCTGGAACCAGTGCCAGGCGTTTGTTAGAGAGCTATCCAATGACCGCAGTTAATTACCCCAAAGCTGTCGAGGCATTTCAAGAACGTTTTGGGAATAAAGATTTATTAATAGAAGTGTACGTAAGAGAATTCCTAAAATTGATTGTAGCTAATGTACAGGCGCAAGGCAAAGATAAACTTCCGTTATCAGATTTATTCACGAAAGTCGAGGCATATTTAAGATCTTTAGAATCAATGGGTTTAAGTTTAGAAAGCAATTCGGCGTGGCTCTATCCCATGATAGAATCTAGCTTATCGGAAGATGTATTAAAAGCATGGCAGCGATATAATATTTCAATTACATCAAACGTTGTTAGTAATAATAATGCATTGTCAACAAAAGCAAATATAGTAAGTTTGATGGAATTTCTGAAACAAGAAGTTGCAAACGAGGAAAGATTCAAATTAGCCAAATCGAGTTTTATAGAGCTGGGCTTTAAAGACAAACCTAAAGAAAAATTAAGAAAAGCAGAAAGTAAAATACCTACTGCAGCAGGGCTATTTAGCGCAAAAGAACGCCTTTGTTTATTTTGCAGTAAATCTCATGAAAGCAAGGACTGTGTTAGGGCTAGATCTCTTTCCTTTAATGAACGGAAGGCCAAAATTAAGAATAAAAATTGCTGTTTAAAATGTCTTCGTTTTGGTCACCACGCTAAAGTTTGCAAAGTTTTTATTCGTTGCCACGTTTGCTCTAAACCCCATACCGAGTTATTATGCCCTGAAATTTCAATGTGTAAAGAACCAGAAAATACAGTTAAGACCCCAGAAGTTATTCAAAGCACCATAGCAAGTAAGCAGTGTTCTGCTGAAGTAGCCCTTATGACTTTAGAAATAGTTATTAAAGGTCGAATAACAAAGAAAGTACGAGCGTTACTTGATTGTGGGTCGCAAAAGAGCTATATTTTAAAAGGTACAGCTGAAGAGTTAGGTTTACATCCCATTTCTTCTGAAGCTATTGTACACACTTTGTTTGGTGGTACGCAAACAGAAGCTAAATCTCACAATAAATTCCAAGTTGAGTTAAGTTCTTCTGATAGACAGAAACAAACGAAAGAAGTCTTAGAACTTTTGGATCAAGATATAATTTGTAACTATATTCCTCGGATACCAAAAGAATCAGTAATTAAAGAGCTTAAACAAAATAAACTATGGATCACAGATTTAGGAGCAGGAAGTCCAAAAATTGAAATTTTGATTGGAAGCGATTACTACGGACAACTTCTTACAGGTCGAGTAAAACAGTTAAAGAGCGGTCTTACAGCAATAGAGACAAAGTTTGGATGGACACTTTGTGGTCGTTTAGAAAGTACATCACAGTCTTGCCTAAATTATGGAAATATGTTTATCACGAACCTAGCTTTAAAAGATATGAAGATTCCAGAATTATGGAAGTTAGAGACAATCGGTATAACAGATCCCTGTCAAACTTTGTCTAAAGCAGAAGAAGAAGAACTCGCTCATGATAATTTTATAAAAGAAGTTGATAGAAATATAGAAGGTCGCTATATTGTAGGTCTTCCTTGGATTAACGGCAAATGTGAGATTCCCTCAAATAGACACATAGCTGAACGAAGATTGATAAATTCAACAAAGAAATTAAAATCAATGAAAATGTTTGAAGAATATGCTAAAGTTTTCTATGAATGGGAAGAAGAAGGCGTTATAAGTAAAGTACCAGATGAAGCACTCAAGATTCCAGGACATTTTTTACCTCATCATCCCGTCATCAAACCAGATAGTCTTACTACAAGTGTTCGACCAGTTTTTGATGCATCGTGTAAGGTAGGGAGGTCTCCTTCTTTAAATGATTGCCTCTTTAAAGGACCAAACCTCATCGAACAAATTCCTGCAGTGTTAATAAGATTTCGTGAGAAAGCTATTGGGGTAGTAGCCGATATAAGAAGAGCATTTCTTCAAATTGAAGTCAAAGAATCAGATCGGCATTTCTTGCGATTTTTATGGTGGAAGAGTCCTGACGAATTTCAAGTTTATCAACACAATAGAGTAGTTTTTGGAGCAACTTGTAGCCCATTTTTGCTAGGTGCAGTTATAAGATATCATTTGAGTAATGTTGATGAAGAAAACAAACAGATAGCTGAGAAGCTTATGAAATCATACTATATAGATAACTGCGTTACTTCAGTCGACAATGTGCCTGAACTAGAAAATTTTATTTCAAAATCTACAGAAATCATGGCTGATGCGAAAATGGAATTAAGAATGTGGGAATTCGGACCAATTAAAAGTGAAGACAGCAGTTTCCTTAACGAAAAGAAGGTGCTCAGCAAAAATGTAACAACGATAGTTCCGGTTTTAGGGTTGAAGTGGGACACAATGGAAGATAGTTTGAAGATCGCTTATAAATTTAGTGATGAGATAGAAAATCTGTCGAAAAGAAAGATATTAGCTGTAACCCAAGGGATCTTCGATCCAATAGGATTTTTAGCCCCAGCATTGTTGCCAGCCAAACTGATAATTCAAGACGCCTGGTCGACGAAATTAGATTGGGATGCTCCACTTCCAGAAGAAATCCGGAATAATTTTCAAAAATGGTATAGCGAACTCAAGTATTTAAATGACGTGAAGATAAATAGACGTGTAGGCTATGGTTGTAAAGAAAAATGGTCTATTCATACATTTTGTGATGCAAGTACCAGAGCTTATGCAACAGCAGTTTTCTTACGTTGTGAAGATAAAGACGCAGTCTTTGTACAACTTTTAGGAGCTAAGTCTCGTCTTGCACCAAAGAAAAATGTAACCATACCACGTTTAGAGCTTCTTGCTTGTATTTTAGGAATAAGGTTGACTAAATTTGTTTTGAAAGCCTTTAATTGTATTTCCATACCAGTAAAGTATTGGACCGACTCTTCGACCGTTCTCGCTTGGATTCGAAGAAATGATCAATGGGGAACGTTTGTAGGCAATAGAGTTAGAGAAATTTGTAAATTTTCCGAATCTCAACAATGGAACTTCGTACCTGGTCATCTCAAACCTGCTGATCTACCTTCTCGCGGATGTAGTCCTAAACAGCTGCTGAAGATGAGATGGTGGGAGGGACCAGAATGGTTGAAGTTATCAGAAGAAAATTGGCCACATTCAGAAACAAGCCCCAACGAAGAATTAGTAATGATGGAAAAGAAGAAAACTTCAGTACCTACTCTTTTATGTTCTAATTCACATGAATTTATGATATATAGTAGAATTTCAAAATTTGGTAGATTTATTAATGTCGTATGTTGGGTGAAGAGATTCATAATGAAGTGCAGAAACAGAAATATATGTTTTCCATCAGAATTGTCAATTGAAGAAAAAGAAGATGCGGAAAGGTCGCTCTGGTCAATAATACAATCTGAAAGTTTTGGTAATACTACTGATGCAATAAAAGGATTAAAGGTTATGAAAGATCAAGAAGGTTTGTTAAGAGTAAAAACAAAGATATTAGAGCGAGATGACGAGTTTTCTTTCAGATATCCAATTTTATTACCATCGAAACATCATGTAGTGAATTGTCTGATTCAAGAATGTCATTTAAAGAATTGTCATGCTGGACTTCAAACAGTTGGATCCATTTTGAGAGAAAAATATTGGATAATTTCTTCTAGAAGCATCATTAGAAGTCAATTGTCTAAGTGTTACAGATGCAAAAGATACTCTACAAAGCCATATACTACACCTCCAATCCACCTACCTCTAGATCGAGTCAGAGATTCCAAAGTTTTTGAAGTTGTTGGAGCTGATCTTTTTGGCCCTCTTTTCGTAAAGCAAAGATCCAAAGTTTGGGTTGTACTTTTTACATGTGCAGTATATAGGGCAATACATTTGGAACTTGTATCCAGTCTCTCAGCGGAAGGATTCATTCAGTCACTTCGAAGATTTATATGCAGGAGAGGAAGGCCGACTACTATATACTCTGATAATGGCTCAAATTTTAGAGGAACCAATAACCTTTTAAAATCATTGGATTGGAATGCAATAGTTTCTTCAAAAGAACTGTCTCCTATTAAATGGAAGTTCATCCCTCCAGCAGCAGCTTGGTGGGGTGGATGGTGGGAGCGTCTGATTAGATGTGTTAAAATTCCCTTGATCAGAACACTCGGCACTTCAACTTTAACTTTTGAAGAACTCATGACTGTTCTATGTGATGTCGAAGCAACAGTAAATAAAAGGCCTCTAACCTATATTTTTGAAGAAACAGATAAATTTATACCTTTGACTCCATCATCATTTTTGCAAGACATTGAAGAAATAGGTGTTCCTGATTTAGATGCAATAGATTCAAAGAAACTTCAATCTAGATATAAACACTGTCAAAATATTCGGCAACAACTTAGAAATAGATTTAGAAAAGAATATTTAGCTGAATTGGTCCAAAAATCAAAACAGAAAGAACAAGCTGTCAGACTAGGTGAAGTAGTCTTGATAGAACTAAACCAAAAGAGACTTTATTGGCCTATAGGAAAAATTGTAAAGATTTTCCCAAGTCGAGATGGAGCAGCTAGAGTGGCTGAAGTTAAAACAAGTTCAGGGACCTTGGTGCGTCCACTTCGTAAGCTGTACTCATTAGAGATATCAAGTCCTGATGACCCTGTAATCCAGACTGTGAGTAACAGTAAAACTAGAAGTGGTAGAGTAGTACAGAGACTTCTGAAATGACTTTTTCTAGAACTCTGAAATGACTTTTCTAAAACCCTGAATTGACTTTTCTAGAACTCTAAATGTTTCATTATTATTTTATTATTGTTTAGTTATTATCTTTATTTATTTGCATATT
>CAXHSM010000261.1:0-53000 GCA_964019185.1 Maratus speculifer | reverse complement strand
CAGTTGGTGCTGTGCTTCTTCAAAATGATAGACCAATTGCATATGCGACTAAAGCATTAACAGATTCACAACGACGATATCCTCAAATTGAAAAGGAATGCTTTGCTATTCGTTTTGGGTGTAAAAAGTTTCACGATTATATTTATGGTAAACCTGTTACAATTGAAACTGATCATAAACCGTTAGAAGCCATTTCAAAATCCTTACAAGCAGCTCCTGCAGATCTTCAAAGAATACTTTTTGATGTTCTTCAGTATTCTCCCAAGATAGTATACAAAAAGGGTAAAAATATACCGATTCCAGATGCTTTCAGTCGTGATTGCAATATTGATCTTGTAGAAGATGAAGAAATAGAAACTTTTGAAGTTGTATGTGATGTTCCTCTTCCGTTGTTGACTTTTTCTGAATTAATGAATGCTGTAAATGAAGATTCTGAATTGCAAGAGTTAAAACGTTTAATTCTTGATGGTTGGCCATCTAATATTAACTCAGTTTCTCCACAACTTCGGATATACTGGAACTTCAGAGAAGAATTAGCAGTTTATGAAAATTTGTTATTCAAATCAGAGCGCTTAATACTTCCATCTACTTTAAAGTCAAAGTATTTAAATTTAATCCATCAAGGACACTTAGGAATTAATTCGTCTTTATATCGTGCTTGAGAAATTATATTCTGGCATGGAATGGCCTGTGATATTGAGCTCTTTATACAAAAATGTCCTGTTTGTCAACAGACAGCTCGTTCCCCAAATACAGAGCCATTGAAAATGAAACCCGTTCCTCAATTCCCGTGGCACCGAGTGGCTACTGATATGTTTGAATTTTCTGGAAACCATTATTGTCTTGTTGTTGATAGTTACTCAGGATATTTTGATTTTAAAAAATTAGTGCATCCTTCATCACATATGGTAATAGAATATTTGAAAAATGTGTTTGCAACTCATGGAATTCCAGATATTTTGGAATCAGATAATGGTCCACAATACTCGTCAGATGCATTTCACAAGTTTACTAAAGATTGGAAAATACAACATATCCCATCTAGCCCGCATTATCCTAAAACTAATGGTCTAGCGGAACGCTACATCCAGATAGCCAAATTGATTTTAAGAAGATGTGCTATAGATTGTACAGATGTCAGATTGGCACTTTTAAATTGGAGAAACACTCCACGTGAAAATTTGCCTTCTCCAGCTCAACGTCTTTTTGGAAGACCTACTCGAAGTTTAATACCTATACATCCCTCTTTACGTTTGCCTCGAATGTCATCTACCGTACCTCTTCAATTAAGAAGAGAAAAGCAATGTGCAGTTTCAACCACTAACTCAAGAAATGAATCTCCACTGCTGAATAAAGGCCAATCTGTCAAGCTTCAAACTGATCATCGTACTTGGATTCCTGCTACTGTGTCAGATGCTGCTGATACTCCACGTTCTTATTATGTCACCATTCCTACTGGGAAAACTCTTCATCGAAACAGTACCCACCTACATCCAACAAAGGCTGTGATTGTACGCGATCGCCAGGTTGCTGTTAATCCTTCAAATTTTGTTCGATCGGAGAATGGTAACAATGCGTCAGTTGACCCTCTTCCTGATGTTCCTCGTCTAGCTTTTACTGCACCCAAATCTAAAACAGTGATTACCCGCTCCGGAAGAGTTATCCGCCCTCCAGAACGTTTGAACTTATAAAATAACTTTTTGTCTTATCTTTTGTTATTGTAAAGGGAGATGTCACGTGAGTTTATACATTTCTACTGTCACGTAACAGTTTATGTATTACTACTTCAACTTACTTCATGTCTCAAGTGTTCTAATAAATTCAATGGTTTAGTTATGGTCAACTCGGTATTTGCTCTCTCTTATTTTATTTTAACATCTAGAGTTAACAAGATGTTACAGGAAGCAAGGCAAATTTCATTAAAAGAACATGAAAAAAACGGCAAATTTTGTCAAAAAAACAAAGAAAATATGGCAAATGAAAATATATTGGTTTTGTTTTGTTGTTTCAAAATATGCACCTAAGTTGGGATGTATCTTTGAAACTGCGTCAGTTTCTTCTCTTTCATAGCTAAGTACCGCATTAACTAATTCATAACATTCGTTATCGTGTATAATATTAATTGCAAATACAATGAATAATAGTTTTTTCTTTTGTAAACAATTCTGCAATTTAAGAAATTATGGTACACTTTTTACCTAACTTATAATATTTCTACTGAAATGAAACTACAATGAGAAACAGCACTTTACACAATAATAAAATCATAAAGAAAAGTTTTTCTATGTATCTAAATAAAAGAATGCCATTAGAAATAAAACAATTAAACGTACCCCAATCGATGACCACCAGGAAAATCAGCTTGCACTCTAGCACCAAGAGGAATTATACGTATTTCAAAGATATAAACTGGCTGTGGAAACTGAACTAAATCCAAATTCAACTCCTATAGATATACATAAAAAACAATGTGTTATTATAAGATCATCAAAAATAAATTTTACTATTGATTGATTCATACTTACCTCACAAGAATCATGCGAAAACGTGTCGAAAAATAACAATTCACAATCAGTCTCCATAGTGAGGTAAAATGAATAATAATAATGTTATTTGTTACGAAAAATTTTGAGCATTTTTAAAATACTCTTTTATTTTTTTTTAACGCCGACGACAATAAATAAACAAATATAGAACGGTTACAGTTACCAAAATTAAAGTTTGTTCAGTTAAAGTAGTTTCCGAAAAAAATCTACAGAGGACGCTTATTACCAAAGACTTTTAAGATACTAGACCGTCAATTCCCATTTAAAAGCCACAGTACAGCGCTGAGAAGACAGATGCTGTCCCTAAATTAAATCACCACAACCGCGAGGTTTGTAAGCAGTTTTTAAAGTTTATGTCATATGAAGCTATTTTTTATATCTGTTACAGGACAAACCCGATTTTAGGCCAAACTAGATTGGCCTAGGCCATACTAATCTATCCTAACGCCCATCGGATAAACTAGTTTTTCCTAGACCAAACTAGTCTGTCCTAACGCCCACCGGATAAACTAGTTTTTCCTAGGCCAAACTAGTCTATCCGAACGCCCATCGGATAGACTAGATTTTCCTAGGCCAAACTAGTTTGGCCGAACGGTCATTAGGATAAACTAGTTTAGCCTGCTATTCGTTGGTTTAAACTAGTTTATCCTAGGCCGATCTAGGTTGTCCTAGGCCAGTTGAATTTGGCGGGTTTTTGTTGATCCCAAAGACCGCTTCAGCGCCAATATTCTGGTTCAGCCTAGTCCAATCTAGTTTATCCTAGGACAATTCAGTTTGACGTGCTGTAATTAATGCCAACCATTGTTTGGCACGCTCACAAAGGAAAGAATTATTTCAAACTCAAATTAAATTTCTCAAAAATTAATCAAGTTTAAGCTCAAATTCAAAATATTTCAAACGAGTCTGCTCAGCTCAAACACCTCTATTGAAATAAGCGAAGTTCATTTAAAATTCATTCTTTTATTTATTTTACTTTCTTCCGTCTTTACAATAAGTGTTTGATTCGTGAAAATTTTTTAATTCCGGTTTTTGACGCATTTACACGTTTTAGGGGTCCTAGATTCCAAAAAACATGTTCTTCAAATTGTGAGTTTATGACTCTGTCTGACTGTCTGTACCATAAATTTTGTAGGAGTTGTAACTGAAGAACTAATGAACGAAATTTCATGCATCATTTTTCTTAAATATTTAACATAATGTTTTATTATGTTTCTAAAAGTTTCAAATAAGGGTAATATTTAATTAGCAGATAAAACGTTTAAAAAAGCTGAGCTTTAAAAAAAAATTCAAGCGTTCCCTTACTCTACCCCTCCCCCCAATACTACATTTTAGGTGTCATGCTTTATTTAAGCTTTTTCTTATTTTTAGAAGGGGTCGGATATTTAGTTTTTTAATATGAAAAATTTCATGTGAAGTGATGTGTGGAAAAACCAATGTCTGTTACGAATTAAAAATCTTTCCATAAAACCAAAAGTTTTTATCCGATTGAAAAAGTAATCCGTACTTCCTTTATATTTAACCTCTGAACCCCCCCCCCCCCAAATGAATCAGGTAACCGCCTTATCAGAAAGGAACCTACGTAAAAAAATTGAAACAAATCGGTAAATTTTCCTTGAAAAACCTATTAACATAAATTAAGGGGGTTATCCTCATTCCTCCTTTCTTTATACGTAAACACAGAACACCCACAACTAATCATTGAGGTGCCTAATCAAAATGATCTTATACCTAAAATTTTAATAAAATCTGATATTTTTGCGTGAATAACTATCTTATCTAAATTAAGGAAGGGAGGGGGTGCGGATTAGAATTTTGTTACCCTCCCCTTATTCTTATCCAATGAACTGCTGAAACTAATCAGGGAAGTTCGTTATCAGGATAAATCTATGTCCAAAATTTGAAGCAAATCGGATATTTCTATCAGGAATTATTGCACTACGTACATACGTACGTACATACATATGTACAGGGTTACATACACACTAACAGAGTCTGCGAGCACATTAGCTCTCAGGCTTTGATATTCTGTAAGATAAAATTGCATCAAATTGCATCGTCCTAGGATAAATTAGATCAAAACTAGAAAGTTGGCGCCGTGGCGTTCTTTAGATTAAAAAAAATCACGAAAAATTGAATTGGTCTAGGACAATCTAGATCGGCCTAGGATAAACTAGTTCAAACTAATGAATAGCAGGCTAAAGTAGTTTTCCTAATGACCGTTAGGCCAAACTAGTTTGGCCTAGGAAAATCTAGTCTATCCGATGGGCGTTCGGATAAACTAGTTTGGCCTAGGAAAAACTAGTCTATCCGATGGGCGTTAGGATAGACTAGTTTGGCCTAGGAAAAATTAGTTTATCCGATGGGCGTTACACAGGCGTAACCAGGGGCGAGGGTTTGCCTTGGGTACCGGAGCAAGTAGCGGATAGGGACAGCTTAATGCAACAATGTTAAAACTTAGATTGCATAACGAAACGGGGAAAAAATTAAAAAAAACCCTACCCGGTTTTGGCGAGTTGTTTTCTTGGTATTGATGTTCGTATCGGTTACTTTTCCCTTTATTTTCCTCATAATTTTATTACTCTTAATATTATAATGTGAAATGTTAATACGGTAGCGCATTCCTATTTCAGAAATACTTTTTTCCTTATTTAAAAATTAGCATAATATTTGTGCCTTATAAATATAAGAAAAACATTTCAAAAAATTTTAACAAACTTATGCATATTTTAATAGTTTGATTCCGGCGTTAGTAACCGAGGCATTAACCAGTTTTGTCTATTTTAGAAATTTCTTCAGTGCAACTTTCGTGCATCGAAAAATGTTTCTTTGGGTTTTATTGTCGTATATGGTATGGTATATGGTTATATAATACTAGGTGTCCCAAAAATGACTGATGGATTTTAAAATTCAATAACTTGCAAATGGTGACAGCTATTTAAAAAATTTTTGCAGGAGCGTTATGTATAATGTCAGGAGTTTTTTTATCGTAACTTTTTATTTTAGTTCGCATCTCAAACAATAGGTGGTGCTGACGGCGATTGAAGGCCAGGTCGACGCTTCACTCAGCACTGATCATCTAGCCTTCAATTGCCGTCAGCGCAACCTACTGTTTGAGATGCGAACTAAAATAAAAAATTACGGTAAAAAAACTCCTGACATTATACATAACCCTCCTGCAAGAATTTTTTAAATAGCTGTCACCGTTTGCAAATTATTGAATTTTAAAATCCATCAGTCATTTTTATGACAAACGGTATAAATATATATATATGTCAACATTTGAACGGAGGGTGGTTTTGGGGTCTGGGGGTCATAATCGGTGAAAATATACCAAAATTTTCTGGAAGTGCTTTCCTCCGGACGGCTGCAATAGGTGTAGCTTTTTACTTTTTGTAATGAAAGCTACCTAAAAAGGAAAAATTGATCGATTGGTTTGTGGTTTTCATTAAAACTATTCTTTATGTCAGTATTTTCTTAAAAATCAATTTTAAATATAAATTTCAAAAAGTTCGGTTAGAAAGCGCCTTAAACTTTAGAGTAACCAATAGCTATTTTTAACCGTTATTTTTTGTCTCTAATTAAATGCTTGCAAAAGCTTAGACTTAAATTTTGAGCTCAAATTCTGAATCATTGGGAGGGGTTAAGAAGCGCAAACTGAACTAACTGTGTTCAGGAGTTGAAATGTTACCCTCCGTATCCCTCGAACACAGTTCAATTTTGCGTTACTTAATCACTCACAACGATTCAGATTTTGAGCTCAAAATTTAAGTCTAAGCTTTTACAAACATTTGATTTGATAAAGAAAAAAAAAAAAAAAAAAAAAAAAGACATAACGAATCGTTTTAGCGAAAATCGCAAACGAATCGACCAAATTTTCCGTTTTTTATAATAATTTGAAATTTGAACCTCCCCACCCCCATTGAACACAGTTCAGTTTGCGCTACTTAACCATTCCCAACGATTCAGATTTTTAGCTCAAAATTTAAGTTTATGTCTAAGCTATTAAAAAAATTTATTGAGATGCAAAAAATAACAGTAAAAAATAGTTATTCGTTAATCCAAAGTTTAAAGAGCTCTCTATCGGCATTTTAAAACTTTATAATTTATTTTCAAGACAGTACTGACATAAAGAATCTACTAGCAGGGGTGACCGAGCTCAGCTCGGTCAAAATTAACTTTGGGTTCAACTCGATATAGTATTTTCATTGTATCATTCACTCTGCATTATTACTGTAAAACATGTTATTAATAATAGTATTATTTACAAAAACAATCAATAAGAAAACTATGTTTGTATGCACATGTTCATAAATTTTACTACGAAAGGACATCAATCCAAATCACTTTTTTAGCTCGACTCTGATTAGTTTAACTATGCATCTTCAATGCTATTAAGAATGTAGAAGAAATTTCTTCACATTCTGAAAGACAATATTTTTTGCCAGATATAGCCAAATTTGGACACATTCTTTCATTTGGTGCCAAATGCGTGTTTTGGTTTCGTAATCTTAATAGTTGATTTTTCGGCCAAATTTCGCCAGTATTTTGTCAAATCTCGCCAACTTATTGGCTTCTGCCATATTCTCGTGATCCTGACCCTTATTACCGAAATGATCCACTAATCAAATGTGATCAAACATGTGACTTAGCTCAATGGTCTTCAGGTAATCAAAAACAGTAGAGTATAAAATGAATCAAAATCGTTTAAGCCATTTCTTAAGTAAAATTAGCATGACAGCATTCACCAATGAAGCGATATGACCCACTAATATAATTTTGTTTAATATGCAACTCAGCCCAATAGTCTTCTCGTGACAAAAGACGTTTCGTTGCAAAATTTAGGTAAAATTGATTGAGTCGTTGATATATATAATTAAAATAACCCGAACCCATTAAGACCTAAAACGACCCACTAATTGAATTTTTACGAGCATGTGTCCTAGTTCAATGGTTTTCTCTTGCCCGAAAACGATATAATAGAAAGTATACTCAAAATGGTGAGAACGATTTTCTAGATAAAATTAGCATGACCCACAAATGACCCTCATATCGAAATCTCTCGAACTTGTGACCTAGCTCACTAATTTTTGTGTGCCGAGAAACGTTAGATACAAGATTTAGATAAAATCGATTGAGCCAATTTTTAGGTATAAATAGTTTGAACTTGACCAATTATGACCCAAAATGACTCATTAATCGAATTTTCTCAAACATATGACCTAACCCAATGATTTTCTTGTGTCTGAAAACGATAGAATATAAAATTTAGTCAAAATTGCGCGAAACATTGTCAAGATAAAATTAGAATAACCCAAAAGTGACCCACTGATCGAAATTTCTCGAACATGTGACCTAGCCCAATGATTTTCTCGTGCCAAAAATATGCTGTATACAAAATTTCGTTAAAATCGATTCACCCGTTCTTTAGATATAGCTTGACCATGACCCATCATGACCCACAAATGAACCTTATAATCGAAATCTCCGAAAATGTTACTTAGCCCATTAGTTTTTTTGTGTATAAATATTGTTACACACAAAATTTTGTTAAAATCGATCCTGCCGTTGTTTAAGTATAAATAGCTTGACCCAGACCCTTTATGACCCATTAATCGAAATTTTTCGATCATGTGACCCAGCCCAATGATTTTCTCGTGCTAAAAAAACGTTGTATAAAAAATTTCGTTAAAATTGATCCACATGTTCTTCAGATATAGTTTGACATGGCCCATTATGACTCATCATGACCCATAAATGACTCTTATAATCGAAATATCTCAAACATGTAAGATAGACAATTAGTTTTCTCGTGTCAAAAAACTGTTACATACAAAATTTCATTAAATTTGATACTGTCGTACTTTAAATATAAAAAGCTTGACCCAGACCTTTTATGACCCAAAATGACCCATTAATCGAAATTTCTTGAACTGAGACCTATCCCAATAATTTTCTCGTGCCAAAAAATGTTGTATACAAAATTTTGTTAAAATCGATCCACCTGTTCTTTAGATATAGCTTGACATGGCCCATTATGACCCATCATGACCCACAAATGACTCTTAAAATCTTAATGACCCAATATGACCCATTAAATTTTTTTCTCGAATATGTAACCTAGCCCAATGTTTTTCCCGTGCCCGAAAACCATAGAATGCAATTTTTAATCAAAATTGCGCGGGAAAATCTCTAGATAAAAATAGCATGACCCACAATGACCCCCAAAATGACCCTCTAACTGAATTTTCTCGAACATGTTACCTAACCCAATGGTCTTCTTGTAATCCAATACGATAAAATATAAAATTTGGTCAAAATTGTTAGAGCCGTTTTTAGACAAAAATAGCTTGACCCATAATGACCCACGAATGACCCTTATAGTCGAAATCTCTGAAACATGTGATTTAGCCCATTAGTTTTCTCATGTCAAAAACTGTTACGTACAAAATTTCATTATAATCGATCCCGCCGTTCTTTAAATATAAATAGCTTGACCCAGACCCTTAATGACCCAATATGACCCATTAAAATTTTTTCTCGAATGTGTAACCTAGCCCAATGTTTTTCTCGTGCCCGAAAACCATAGAATGCAATTTTTTAGTCAAAATTGCGGGAGAAAATCTCTAGATAAAAATAGCACGACCCACAATGACCCCAAAAATGACCCACTAACCGAATTTTCTCGAACATGTTACCTAACCCAATGGTCTTCTTGTAATCCAAAACGATAAAATATAAAATTTGGTCAAAATCGTTAGAGCCGTTTTTTAGATAAAAACGGCTTGACCCATAATGACCCACTAATCGAAATTTTTCGAACATGTGACGCAGCTCAATAGTTTTCTCGTACCAAAAAACGATTGGGTACAAAATTTCCTTAAAATCGATCCAGCCGTTCTATAGATATAAATAGCTATATCCTGACCCATTATGACCCAATATGACCCAGTAATCGAATTTTCCCGAACATGGGACCTAGCCCAATGGTCTTCTCGTGCCTGAAAATGGTAAAATCCAAATTTTTGCGAAAATCGTTAGAGCCGTTTTTGAGATAAAATTTACCCACACACACACACACACACACACACTCTTTGCTCGCATTATAGTATAAGCAGGGCCTGTTTACCGAATAGGCCCATGAAGCCCGGGCTTACCCACTAAAACACAAAAGGGCCCCCAAAAACTTTTCAAAACTACTTTTTAGGCAGAAAAAAATACAATCTGAGTAAAAAAAAAAAAAAAAAACTTTTCTTTGCGAAATTGTTTAACATATTTTGAAATCCAAATATTCTTAATCGTAGTTCTACATTGGTAAATGATAAAATTAATTGGTTTTTATATAATTATCTATATACAGTCGAACCTCGTTAACATGAACCTCAAAGGGAAATCAAAATTTTGTTCATGTTAACAGCAATTCATGTTATCAGTATCAAAGCTTTGTATTCGTCTTTATAGGGCACTGTGAAAACAGTTCATGTTAAAAGTAATTCACATTAAGCGTTTTCATGTTAACGAGGTTAGACTGTAATAAAATAGTCTTTCAAATGGATATAGGAAGTTAGTTTAAATTTAATATTAATAGTGTTATAATTATTCGAAGTTTTTATTATAAAATTTCAAAATATTTAAGCATATAAAAAATGAATTTAATTTTAAAAAATGTTGAGTAATAGGAGGGCCCCCTGTCTGACGTCGGGCTTCCCCTACTTCTAAGTCTTAAGAGGGCCCTGAGTATAAGATATATTTAAAACACCTGGCTGTTTTTTTAGTCATCAGCCCTAAGTTTTCTACTGGCCCGATTTTGATAATTATTTTTTTAAATGAAAGCTGTTCATGAGTAGATGTGCCCATTTTGGCTAATTTTTAATTTATTTCCATTTTTATATTTTATTTTTAATTTTAAAAGCTTTTTCGTGACATTTCCTCAAAACAGTGGCAACAGGTTAAGCTTTTCTCACTATAATAGAAATTTATTTTTCTTTATTACTTTCCACCAATCAGGAGAATGTAACTGATGTCATATTAGAAAAAAAAAAAAAAAAAAAAAAAAAGAATAAAACCTGTGATTTGCCGGTATTACGATCTTTTTATTTTACATAATATCAAAAATTAATTACAATCATTTCGTTGTATTAAGTTATCCTTCTATAGTAAAAAAAAACTAGCCTTAAAAGGAATGACTCCTGGAATGATGCTGATGTGGAAGATTTCCGGAACTAACGAATCCGGGTTGTCCACTCCTTCCATGAGCCGAATAGACCAATCAGGAAAGGGCTCCGTCTATGCATCGCCGTATGGATTACCATAAAGAGAGGAAAGGTTACCATCGCCAACAATCGCCAAGTTTGTCGCCAACTTGGCAATATATCGCCAAATTTGGCGACCAAAATTAGTTGTCGAAAGTGACGCCAACTTGGCGATAACTGTAATATTTCGCCAAATTTTTAATTTCTTTACAACACCAGTCGTTTGATACATTATTTACAGGTTTGCAACTGCTTATTTATATAATGAATGTCTTGTGTGTTATACCCCACTCTGCTCCCCAGGGGGGACACATTTTTAATTTCTTTACAACACCAGTCGTGTTACACAAGATTTGAAAGGTCTGCAACTGCTTATTCATATTATGGATGTCTTGTGTGTCACCCCCACACTCTGCTCTCCCCAGGGGGGGGGTCACATTTTTAATTTCTTTACAACACCAGTTGTGTGACACATCATTTGAAAGGTCTGCAACTGTTTATTCATTTTATGGATGTCTTGTGTGTCACCCCCACTCTGCCCCCCCAGGGGGGCATATTTTCAATTTTTTACAACACCAGTCGTGTGACATATCATTTGAGAGGTCTGCAGCTGCTTATTCATATCATGGATGTCTTTTGTGTCGCCTCCCACTCTTCCCCCCAGGGGGGCACATTTTTAATTTCTTTACAACACCAGTCGTGTGACACATCAGTTGAAAGATCTGCAACTGCTTATTCATACCATGGAATATTGGCAAGCGCAGCAAGCAGGGGTAGCCAATAATTTGGAATCGCGAAGCGATTACGCGGGGGGTTGGCGAGCATAGCGAGCAGGGGGGCGGCGCCCCCCTAGTTATTTAAAATAAAAATAAATAAAACGTTGTCTACATTTTAATAACAAACACAAAAATTTTATTCTTTTTAATAACAAAGATATCGTTTTTCTTTTCGTTGTCATGGCAATAAAACTAATTATGACAAGTTTATGGAGACTACAAACTAATAAATTAAATTTATTGCAAGTGCTGTAAATGTGTATTGGGTTGGTTATGCAGTTTTAGTAACTCCCTGTTTCTGTAATAATTAAAATGTTTTGTTGATATTACAAATACGAGGTGGAACCCGTCGAAATTCTACGAAAGAAAATATTTAAAAAAGAACAGTTTCATTGACTTATAATAAATCTAAAAAATTAGTTACAGTAAAAAATACATTTTATATTGGTCAGTCTAACTCTCAAACAATATTATTTTTATCTAATATTAATAAAATATTATAAAACACAATTATCCAAATTATTAAACGAAATATAACCTAAATTCACTGGATTTTTTAACAGACTTTTTAAAATAGTATACGCATTTTAATTTCCATTTTTTTTTCAATTTTAAGGAAAAAATGCAGTGATTCTGTTGCCACAATTACAAAATTGGTACTAAACAAAGAACAAAACAAAACATAGTTCAAAACTGCATTTAGTTTTCGACTCTTTGGTCAGAATTTAAAATATTTAAATTGTTAAAAAATATGCGATTAAGACCAGAAGAATCTGAATTTTCGGAATTTTTGCTTAAAAAGGTAATGGAGAAATTCTTGCATGAATGAAGAATTCTCCGGAGACTCAAATAAAGTATGTTTACCACCGTCTATTATAGCAGAAAGTGACATCGTATTCCAAATTTTTCGAAAAGGATTTTCATTTTCAGATAGTATCACCAAATTGGCTAAAGTTTCAATTCCAGCCTCGAAAAACGATCATTGCAGTGAAATTAACCATAAAGTTATTAACCTTATACCTCGCACATCCAGAACATACATGAGTAGAAATAATTTAATAACTGAAAGTGAAAAGGAAATCCTCCAATTTCCAACGGAATTTTTAAATAACTTAGAATTAAGTGGATTGCCTCCACAGTGGATTCTCTCATTGGATTGCCAGTGGATTCTCACATTAAAAATCGAAGCAATTCTAATATTACTAAGAAATTTAAGTCCTCACGAAAGTCTTTTAAAAGAGACCAGGTAAATTGTACGAAACATGTACGATAATTTTTTGGATCTAGCAGTTACTACTGGCGAGGGAGTTGCAAAAAAATTTTGATTCCTAGAATGGATTTAATGCCATCTGATACAACTCTTCCCTTTTCATTTAGAAGGTTTTCATTATTCGTGTTGCGTTTTGCATGACAATTAATAAAGCACAAAGGCAAACAATGGATTCTGTTGATATTTATTTACCTGAGCCAGTATTTAACCACGGCATATGTTGCGATGTCTCGAGTACGTTCATTTAAAAATTTGAAAGTGCAAACAGTTCCAGCAACACAACAACTAATATCGTATGTAAAGAAATACTTTAACTCGAAAAGAAAAGTTAAATCTTAACTCAAAAAGAAAATAAAAAACCTATCATTGAACCAATATGAAAACTGATTTTCTATTTATTATAGACTAGCAGGGGTGATCGAGCTCAGCTCGGTCAAAATTAACTTTGTGTTCAACTCAATATAGTATTATTACTGTAAAACATGTTATTAATAATAGTATTTACAAAAACAATCAATAAGAAAACTATGTTTGTATGCACATGTTCATAAATTTTACTTTATTTTAAAATTTACAACGAAAGGACATCAATTCAAATCACTTTTTTAGGTCGACTCTGATTAGTTTAACTATGCATCTCGAAAACTATTAAGAATGTATAAGAAATTTCTTCACATTCTGATAGACAATATTTTTTGCCAGATATAACCAAATTTGGATACATTCTTTCAGTTGGCGCCAAATATGTGTTTTGGTTTCGCAACCTTAATAGTCGATTTTTCGGCCAGTATTTTGTCAAATATCGCTAACTTATTGACTTTTGCCATAGTCTCGTGATCCTGACCCTTATTACCCACATTAACCACTAATCACATGTGATCAAGCATGTGACTTAGCTCAATGGTCTTCAGGTAATCAAAAATAGTAGAGTATAGAATGAATCAAAATCGCTTAAGCTATTTCTTAAGTAAAATTAGCTTGACAGCATTCAGCAATGAAACGATATGACCCACTAATATAATTTTGTTTAATATGCAACTCAGCTCAATAGTCTTCTCGTGACAAAAGACGTTCCGCTGCAAAATTTAGGTAAAATTGACTGAGTCGTTGTTATATATAATTAGAATGACCCGAACCCATTAAGACCTAAAACGACCCACTAATTGAATTGTTACGTGCATGTGTCCTATCTCAATGGTTTTCTTTTACCCAAAAACGATATAATAGAAAATATACTCAAAATGGTGAGAACAATTTTCTAGATAAAATTAGCATGACCGACAAATAACCCTTATATCGAAATCTCTTGAAAATGTTACTCAGTTCATTAACTTTTTGCGTGCCGAAAAACGTTAAATACAAAATTTAGATAAAATCGATTGAGCCAATTTTTAGGTATAAATAGTTTGATCTTGGCCCAAGTTTGATTATGACCCAAAATGACTAATTAATAAAATTTTCTCAAATATCTGATCTAACCCAATGATTTTCTGGTGTTCGAAAACGATAGAATATAAAATTTAACCAAAATTGCGCGAGACATTGTCTAGATAAAATTAGAATAACCCAAAAGTGACCCACTGATCGAAATTTCTCGAACATGTGACCTAGTCCAATGATTTTCTCGTGCCAAAAATATGCTGTATACAAAATTTCGTTAAAATGGATTCACCCGTTCTTTAGATATAGCTTGACCATGATCCATCATGACCCACAAATGGCCCTTATAATCGAAATCTCTCGAACATGTGACTTAGCCCATTAGTTTTCTCGTGTATAAATATTGTTACACTCAAAACTTCGTTAAACTCGATCCTGCCGTTCTTTAAATATAAATAACTTGACCCAGACCCATTATGACCCATTAATCGAAATTTCTCGATCATGTGATCTAGCCCAATGATTTTCTCGGGCCAAAAAATGTTGTATACAAAATTTCGTTAAAACTGACCCACATGTTCTTTAGATATAGCTTGACATGACCCGTATGACCCATAAATGACTCATATAATCGAAATCTCTCAAACATGTGAGATAGCCCATTAATTTTCTCGTGTCAAAAAACTTACATACGAAATTTCATTAAATTTGATACTGTCGTACTTTGTATATAAATAGCTTGACCCAGACCTTTTATGACCCAAAATGACCCAGTAATCGAAATTTCTCGAACTGAAACCTAGCCCAATAGTTTTCTCGGGCCAAAAAATGTTGTATACAAAATTTCGTTAAAATCGATCCACCTGTTCTTTAGCTATAGCTTGACCATGACCCATTATGACCCATCATGACCCACAAATGACCTCTTATAATCGAAATCTCTCGATCGTGTGACTTAGCCCTTTAGCTTTCTCGTGTCAAAAAACTATTAAAGGCAAAATTTCGATGAAATTGATTCTACGGTTATTTAAATATAAATAGCTTGACCCAGACCCTTAATGACCCAATATGACCCATTAATATTTTTCCTCGAACATGTAACCTAGCCCAATGTTTTTCTTGTGCCCGAAAACCATAGAATGCAATTTTAAATCAAAATTGCGTGAGAAAATCTCTAGATAAAAATAGCATGACCCACAATGACCCCAAAAATGACCCACTAACCGAATTTTCTCGAACATGTTACCTAACCCAATGGTCTTCTTGTAATCCAAAGCGATACAATATAAAATTTGGTCAAAATCGTTAGAGCCGTTTTTTAGATAAAAATGGCTTGACCCATAATGACCCAAAAATGACCCACTAATCGAAATTTTTCGAACGTGTGACCCAGCCCAATAGTTTTCTCGTCCCAAAAAACGATTTGGTACAAAATTTCCTTAAAATCGATCCAGCCGTTCTATAGATATAAATAGCTTTATCCTGACCCATTATGACCCAAAATGACCCAGTAATCGAATTTTCCCGAACATGGGACCTAGCCCAATGGTCTTCTCGTGCCCGAAAATGGTAAAATCCAAATTTTTGCGAAAATCGTTAGAGCCGTTTTTGAGATAAAATTTACCCACACAGACACACACACACACACACAATTTTTGCTCGCATTATAGTATAAGACTAGCAGGGGTGACCGAGCTGAGCTCGGTCAAAATTAACTTTGTGTTCATCTCGATATAGTATTATTACTGTAAAACATGTTATTTATAATAGTATTATTTACAAAAACAATCAATAATAAAACTATGTTTGTATGCACAAGTTCATAAATTTTACTTTATTTTAAAATTTACAACGAAAGGACATCAATCCAAATCACTTTTTTAGCTCGACTCTGGTTAGTTTAACTATGCATCTCGAAGACTATTAAGAATGTATAAGAAATTTCTTCACATTCTAAAAGACAATATTTTTTGCCAGATATAACCAAATTTGGGCACATTCTTTCATTTGGCGCCAAATATATGTTTTGGTTTCGTAACCTTAATAGTCGATTTTTCGGCCAAATTTCGCCAGTATTTTGTCAAATATCGCCAACTTATTGGCTTTTGCCATAGTCTCATGATCCTGACCCTTATTACCAAAATGATCCACTAATTACATGTGATGAAACATGTGACTTAGCTCAATGGTCTTCAGGTAATCAAAAACAGTAGAGTATAAAATGAATCAAAATCGTTTAAGCCATTTATTAAGTAAAATTAGCTTGACAGCATTCAGCAATGAAGCGATATGACCCATAAATATAATTTTGTGTAATATGCAACTCAGCCCAATTGTCTTCTCGTGACAAAAGACGTTCCGTTGCAAAATTTAGGTAAAATTGACTGAGTCGTTGTTATACATAATTAGAATGACCCGAACCCATTAAGACCTAAAACGACCAACTAATTGAATTGTTACGTGCATGTGTCCTATCTCAATGGTTTTCTTTTGCCCGAAAACGATATAATAGAAAATATACTCAAAATGGTGAGAACAATTTTCTAGATAAAATTAGCATGACCCACAAATGACCGTTATATCGAAATCTCTCGAAAATGTGACTTAGTTCATTAATTTTTGCGAGCCGAAAAATGTTAAATACAAAATTTAGATAAAATCGATTGAGCCAATTTTTAGGTATAAATAGTTTGACCTTGACCCATTATGACCCAAAATGACTCATTAATCGAGTTTTCTCAAACATATGACCTAACCCAATGATTTTCTTGTGTCCGAAAACGATAGAATATAAACGATAGAATATAGATATTATCTAGACATTGTCTAGATAAAATTAGAATAACCCAAAAGTGACCCACTGATCGAAATTTCTCGAACATGTGACATAGCCCAATGCCAAAAACATGCTTTATACAAAATTTCGTTAAAATCGATTCACCCGTTCTTTAGATATAGTTTGACCATGACCCATCATGACCCACAAATGACCCTTATAATCGAAATCTCTCGAACATGTGACTTAGCCCATTAGTTTTCTCGTGTACAAATATTGTTACACTCAAAATTTCGTTAAGCTCGATCCTGCCGTTCTTTAAATATAAATAACTTGACCCAGACACTTTATGACCCAAAATGACCCATTAATCGAAATTTCTCGATCATGTCACCTATCCCAATGATTTTCTCGTGCCAAAAAATGTTGTATACAAAATTTCGTTAAAATTGATCCACATGTTCTTTAGATATAGCTTGACATGACCCGTTATGACCCATCATGACCCATAAATAACTCTTATAATCGAAATCTCTCAAACATGTCAGATAGCCCATTAATTTTCTCGTGTCAAAAAACTTACATACAAAATTTCATTAAATTTGATACTGTCGTACTTTAAATATAAATAGCTTGACCCAGACCTTTTATGACCCAAAATGACCCAGTAATCGAAATTTCTCGAACTGAGACCTAGCCCATTAGTTTTCTCGTGCCAAAGAAATGTTGTATACAAAATTTCGTTAAAATCGATCCACCTGTTCTTTAGCTATAGCTTGACCATGACCCATTATGACCCATCGAGACCCACAAATGACTCTTATAATCGGAATCTCTCGATCGTGTGACTTAGCCCATTAGCTTTCTCGTGTCAAAAAACTATTACAGGCAAAATTTCGATGAAATTGATTCTGTGGTTCTTTAAATATAAATAGCTTGAGCCAGACACTTAATGACCCAATATGACCCATTAAAATTTTTTTTTCGAACATGTAACCTATCCCAATGTTTTTCTCGTGCCCGAAAACCATAGAATGCAATTTTTAGTCAAAATTGCGTGAGAAAATCTCTAGATAAAAATAGCATGACCCACAATGACCCCAAAAATGACCCACTAACCGAATTTTCTCGAACATGTTACCTAATGCAATGGTCTGCTTGTAATCCAAAACGATAAAATATATAATTTGGTCGAAATCGTTAGAGCCGTTTTTTAAATAAAAATGGCTTGACCCACAATGACCCAAAAATGACCCACTAATCAAAATTTTTCGAACATGTGACCCAGCTCAATTGTTTTCTCGTGCCAAAAAACGATTGGATACAAAATTTCCTTAAAATCGATCCAGCCGTTCTCTAGATATAAATAGCTTGATCCTGACCCATTATGACCCAAAATGACCCAATAATCGAATTTTCTCGAACATGTGACCTAGTCCAATGGTCTTCTCGTGCCCGAAAATTGTAAAATCCAAATTTTTGCGAAAATCGTTAGAGCCGTTTTTGAGATAAAATTTACCCCCCCCCCCCCACACACACACACAATTTTTGCTCGCATTATAGTATAAGACTAGCAGGGGTGACCGAGCTGAGCTCGGTCAAAATTAACTTTGTGTTCATCTCGATATAGTATTATTACTGTAAAACATGTTATTAATAATAGTATTATTTACAAAAACAATCAATAATAAAACTATGTTTGTATGCACAAGTTCATAAATTTTACTTTATTTTAAAATTTACAACGAAAGGACATCAATCCAAATCACTTTTTTAGCTCGACTCTGGTTAGTTTAACTATGCATCTCGAAGACTATTAAGAATGTATAAGAAATTTCTTCACATTCTAAAAGACAATATTTTTTGCCAGATATAACCAAATTTGGGCACATTCTTTCATTTGGCGCCAAATATATGTTTTGGTTTCGTAACCTTAATAGTCGATTTTTCGGCCAAATTTCGCCAGTATTTTGTCAAATATCGCCAACTTATTGGCTTTTGCCATAGTCTCATGATCCTGACCCTTATTACCAAAATGATCCACTAATTACATGTGATGAAACATGTGACTTAGCTCAATGGTCTTCAGGTAATCAAAAACAGTAGAGTATAAAATGAATCAAAATCGTTTAAGCCATTTATTAAGTAAAATTAGCTTGACAGCATTCAGCAATGAAGCGATATGACCCATAAATATAATTTTGTGTAATATGCAACTCAGCCCAATTGTCTTCTCGTGACAAAAGACGTTCCGTTGCAAAATTTAGGTAAAATTGACTGAGTCGTTGTTATACATAATTAGAATGACCCGAACCCATTAAGACCTAAAACGACCAACTAATTGAATTGTTACGTGCATGTGTCCTATCTCAATGGTTTTCTTTTGCCCGAAAACGATATAATAGAAAATATACTCAAAATGGTGAGAACAATTTTCTAGATAAAATTAGCATGACCCACAAATGACCGTTATATCGAAATCTCTCGAAAATGTGACTTAGTTCATTAATTTTTGCGAGCCGAAAAATGTTAAATACAAAATTTAGATAAAATCGATTGAGCCAATTTTTAGGTATAAATAGTTTGACCTTGACCCATTATGACCCAAAATGACTCATTAATCGAGTTTTCTCAAACATATGACCTAACCCAATGATTTTCTTGTGTCCGAAAACGATAGAATATAAACGATAGAATATAGATATTATCTAGACATTGTCTAGATAAAATTAGAATAACCCAAAAGTGACCCACTGATCGAAATTTCTCGAACATGTGACATAGCCCAATGCCAAAAACATGCTTTATACAAAATTTCGTTAAAATCGATTCACCCGTTCTTTAGATATAGTTTGACCATGACCCATCATGACCCACAAATGACCCTTATAATCGAAATCTCTCGAACATGTGACTTAGCCCATTAGTTTTCTCGTGTACAAATATTGTTACACTCAAAATTTCGTTAAGCTCGATCCTGCCGTTCTTTAAATATAAATAACTTGACCCAGACACTTTATGACCCAAAATGACCCATTAATCGAAATTTCTCGATCATGTCACCTATCCCAATGATTTTCTCGTGCCAAAAAATGTTGTATACAAAATTTCGTTAAAATTGATCCACATGTTCTTTAGATATAGCTTGACATGACCCGTTATGACCCATCATGACCCATAAATAACTCTTATAATCGAAATCTCTCAAACATGTCAGATAGCCCATTAATTTTCTCGTGTCAAAAAACTTACATACAAAATTTCATTAAATTTGATACTGTCGTACTTTAAATATAAATAGCTTGACCCAGACCTTTTATGACCCAAAATGACCCAGTAATCGAAATTTCTCGAACTGAGACCTAGCCCATTAGTTTTCTCGTGCCAAAGAAATGTTGTATACAAAATTTCGTTAAAATCGATCCACCTGTTCTTTAGCTATAGCTTGACCATGACCCATTATGACCCATCGAGACCCACAAATGACTCTTATAATCGGAATCTCTCGATCGTGTGACTTAGCCCATTAGCTTTCTCGTGTCAAAAAACTATTACAGGCAAAATTTCGATGAAATTGATTCTGTGGTTCTTTAAATATAAATAGCTTGAGCCAGACACTTAATGACCCAATATGACCCATTAAAATTTTTTTTTCGAACATGTAACCTATCCCAATGTTTTTCTCGTGCCCGAAAACCATAGAATGCAATTTTTAGTCAAAATTGCGTGAGAAAATCTCTAGATAAAAATAGCATGACCCACAATGACCCCAAAAATGACCCACTAACCGAATTTTCTCGAACATGTTACCTAATGCAATGGTCTGCTTGTAATCCAAAACTATAAAATATATAATTTGGTCGAAATCGTTAGAGCCGTTTTTTAAATAAAAATGGCTTGACCCACAATGACCCAAAAATGACCCACTAATCAAAATTTTTCGAACATGTGACCCAGCTCAATTGTTTTCTCGTGCCAAAAAACGATTGGATACAAAATTTCCTTAAAATCGATCCAGCCGTTCTCTAGATATAAATAGCTTGATCCTGACCCATTATGACCCAAAATGACCCAATAATCGAATTTTCTCGAACATGTGACCTAGTCCAATGGTCTTCTCGTGCCCGAAAATTGTAAAATCCAAATTTTTGCGAAAATCGTTAGAGCCGTTTTTGAGATAAAATTTACCCCCCCCCCCCCCCCCACACACACACACACAATTTTTGCTCGCATTATAGTATAAGACTAGCAGGGGTGACCGAGCTCAGCTCGGTCAAAATTAACTTTGTGTTCAACTCGATATAGTATTTTCACTGTATCATTCACTCTGCATTATTACTGTAAAACATGTTATTAATAATAGTATTATTTACAAAAACAATCAATAAGAAAACTATGTTTGTATGCACATGTTCATAAATTTTACAATGAAAGGACATCAATCCAAATCACTTTTTTAGCTCGACTCTGATTAGTTTAACAGAGTCGCGACAGTCGAGCATCTTCAATGCTATTAAGAATGTATAAGAAATTTCTTCACATTCTGAAAGACGATATTTTTTGCCAGATATAGCCAAATTTGGACACATTCTTTCATTTGGTGCCAAATACGTGCTTTGGTTTCGTAATCTTAATAGTTGATTTTTCGGCCACATTTCGCCAGTATTTTGTCAAATCTCGCCAACTTATCGGCTTTTGCCATATTCTCGTGATCCTGACCCCTATTACCGAAATGATCCACTAATCAAATGTGATCAAACATGTGACTTAGCTCAATGGTCTTCAGGTAATAAAAAACAGTAGAGTATAAAATGAATCAAAATCGTGTAAGCCATTTCTTAAGTAAAATTAGCTTGACAGCATTCAGCAATGAAGCGATATGACCCACTAATATAATTTTGTTTAATATGCAACTCAGCCCAATAGTTCTCTCGTGACAAAAGACGTTTCGTTGCAAAATTTAGATAAAATTGATTGAGTCGTTGATATATATAATTAAAATAACACGAACCCATTAAGACCTAAAACGACCCACTAATTGAATTTTTACGAGCATGTGTCCTAGCTCAATGGTTTTCTCTTGCCCGAAAACGATATAATAGAAAGTATACTCAAAATGGTGAGAACGATTTTCTAGATAAAATTAGCATGACCCACAAATGACCCTTATATCGAAATCTCTCGAACATGTGACCTAGCTCACTAATTTTTGTGTGCCGAGAAACGTTAGATACAAAATTTAAATAAAATCGATTGAGCCAATTTTTAGGTATAAATAGTTTGAACTTGACCAATTATGACCCAAAATGACTCATTAATCGAATTTTCTCAAACCTAAGACCTAACCCAATGATTTTCTTGTGTCCGAAAACAATAGAAAGTAAAATTTAGTCAAACTTGCGCGAGACATTGTCAAAATAAAATTAGAATAACCCAAAAGTGACCCACTGATCGAAATTTCTCGAACATGTGACCTAGCCCAATGATTTTCTCGTGCCAAAAATATGCTGTATACAAAATTCCGTTAAAATCGATTCACCCGTTCTTTAGATATAGCTTGACCATGACCCATTATGACCCACAAATGAACCTTATAATCGAAATATCTCGAATATGTGACTTAGCCCATTAGTTTTCTCGTGTATAAATATTGTTACACACAAAATTTTGTTAAAATCGATCCTGCCGTTGTTTAAGTATAAATAGCTTGACCCAAACCTTTTATGACCCATTAATCGAAATTTCTCGATCATGTGACCTAGCCCAATGATTTTCTCATGCCAAAAAAACATTGTATACAAAATTTCGCTAAAATTGATCCACATGTTCTTTAGATATAGCTTGACATGGCCCATTATGACCCATCATGACCCATAAATGACTCTTATAATCGAAATATCTCAAACATGTGAGATAGCCCATTAGTTTTCTCGTGTCAAAAAACTGTTACAAACAAAATTTCATTAAATTTGATACTGTCGTACTTTAAATATAAAAAGCTTGACCCAGACCTTTTATGACCCAAAATGACCCGGTAACCGAAATTTCTCGAACTGAGACCTAGCCTAATAGTTTTATCGTTCCAAAAAAAATGTTGTATACAAAATTTCGTTAAAATCGTTCTTCCTGTTCTTTAGCTATATCTTGACCATGATACATTATGACTCATCATGACCCACAAGTGACCCTTATAATCGAAATCTCTCGATCGTGTGACTTAGCCCATTAGCTTTCTCGCGTCAAAAAACTGTTACAGGCAAAATTTCGATAAAATTGATTCTGCCGTTCTTTAAATATTAATAGCTTGACAAAGACTCTTAATGACCCAATATGACCCAGTAAATTTTTTTCTCGAATATGTAACCTACCCCAATGTTTTTCCCGTGCCCGAAAACCATAGAATGCAATTTTTAGTCAAAATTGCGCGGGAAAATCTCTAGATAAAAATAGCATGACCCACAATGACCCCAAAACTGACCCACTAACCGAATTTTCTCGAACATGTTACCTAACCCAATGGTCTTCTTGTAATCCAAAACGATAAAATATAAAATTTGGTCAAAATCGTTAGAGCCGTTTTTTAGATAAAAATGGCTTGACCCATAATGATCCACGAATGACCCATATAGTCGAAATCTCTCAAACATGTGATTTAGCCCATTAGTTTTCTCATGTCAAAAAACTGTTACATACAAAATTTCGTTAAAATCGATCACGCCGTTCGTTAAATATAAATAGCTTGACCCAGACCCTTAATGACCCTATATGACCCATTAAAATTTTTTCTCGAACATGTAACCTAGCCCAATGTTTTTCTCGTGCCCGAAAACCATAGAATGAAATTTTTAGTCAAAATTGCGTGAGAAAATATCTAGATAAAAATAGCATGACCCACAATGACCCACTAACCGAATTTTCTCGAACATGTTACCTAACCCAATGGTTTTCTTGTAATCCAAAACGATAAAATATAAAATTTGGTCGAAATCGTTAGAGCCGTTTTTTAGATAAAAATGGCTTGACCCACAATGACCCAAAAATGACCCACTAATCGAAATTTTTCGAACATGTGACCCAGTTCAATTTGTTTCTCGTGCCAAAAAACGATTGGATACAAAATTTCCTTAAAATCGATACAGCCGTTCTCTAGATATAAATAGCTTGATCCTGACCCAAAATGACCCAAAATGACCCAATAATCGAATTTTCTCGAACATGTGACCTAGCCCAATGGTCTTCTCGTGCCCGAAAATGGTAAAATCCAAATTTTTGCGAAAATCGTTAGAGCCGTTTTTGAGATAAAATTTACCCACACACACACAATTTTTGCTCGCATTATAGTATACGATAAAACTGAATAAAATTTATATTTTCTTCTAAGTACACTTTTCTTTTATGTCATTCATTTTTATAATTCATAAGCTTTTAATGTAACATACTTATCTAATATATATTTTTTTCCGTCGAATTTCGACGGGTGCAGCTAGTAGTTTTAGTTAAAACCACAAACGAATCGATCAATTTTTCAGTTTTTTATAATCATTTGAAATTTTGGACCCTAAACTTTAATGACGCCTATCTCCTTTGGAAGACGTTTGGGACTCTAAAGTCAAGATCGGACCAAGAGTCTAGAAATAAGGAGGGTTTTTTGTGAAAACCGAAAACCCCCATAACTTCTTTATTAAAATAGACATCGAATTAGTTAAAAATTTATATTACTTCTAAAAAATAGGTCAAAAGTTTCTGCATAACAGATTTTTGATCAAATTAAAAGTAGGCTCACGGGGCGCAAAAAATAGGGTTTTCGGGAATTGAAAATTCATAACTTGTCAATTCTCAAGGTGTCAAATCCAACTAATTTTTTTAAAAATGCTCTTAATATTATCTAAAACTTTTGCACTGACAAGTTTTTGATAGGAACAATTCTTATTGAAAAAAATAAATATATAAATAAATAAAAACTAAAACAAAAAGCGGGGAGGAAGAAGAAAAATCCATAACTTCGTCAATTTTAAAATATCAAATCTTCTCAATAATATCTACAACTTTTATAATGACAAGTTTTTCATAAGACCAATTCTTATATTAAAAATAAATTAAACAATAATAGGAGTTGTAGAAAAAAATCTCAATTCCAAACTGCTTATATTCTCACTCATTTTGCTCCCAAACTCATCCAAATTGGTAGATTCTCTTATTTAGGAATTATATAATGTGGCGCATTGGTCAGTTTTGTGATAAAGGCAGAATATATTTCAAAAAATGTCGTCAAAATGGCATTGTGAACAGATTTTCCAGAAGCGATCGTGATTGAAAAAATTGAAGAAGTATTCAAATAAAAAATTGCTTATTTTCTGACTCATTTTTAAATCCATTTTTGCTCTCAAACACTTTCAATTCACAGGTTCCCTTATTTAGGAACTGTATAATGTGCCTTATTGTCCAGGTTTTTGATAAAGACAGAATATATTTAAAATAAAAGCTGTGAAAATGGGCAATTCGAAGAAAATTTCCCGAGTCGATCGAGATTGAAGAATCGAGGATGTATTCAAATAAAAAAATGTTTTTTTATGACTCAGTTATAAATTCAATTTTACTCTCAAATGCATTCAACTGACAGTTTCTCTTGTTTAGGATAGGAACTATATAATGTGCCTTATTGGTCAATTTTTCCATAAAATCAGAATATATTTCAAAAAATGCTGTCAAAGTGGGCATTTGTGCCGAAGATCGCTTAAGATGATTCTGATAAAAGCAGCAGCAGCTCTTATAGAAAAATGAAATTAAAAGTTCTTTAAAAGCGGCCAACTAAAATTGTTAAATTGTCGGAGAAACCGACTGGCCGATGTGGAAATACAGAATCAAGTTTGCTTTAAATTATTATGCTGATGTTTTAGAATTGCACTGTAAAAAAAAATCTGTAAAGTTACTAAACCTTTTCTAGGAAACTGGGATTCCAAGAACTTTTCATGTTACGGTAACATGAAAATTTCATGTAATCGACTCTGAAACTTGAATTTTTGCTGTTACCGTTACAGGAAAAGTTCTAGGAATCCCAGTTTCCTAGAGAAAGTTTAGTGACGTTACAGAATTTTTTTTACAGTGTGGCTGAAGGAAAGTTAATCAAACCGGATCAACCACCCGATGGAGCTAACGAAATGAGGCATCTTTGAAAAAGTATAAAGACGATCTTGGCAAATGTAAAAAAGCAAATACCTGTGCCATGATGGTACTAACAAATTCCATGACAGAGGAAACTATGCAGAAAATCATGAGATGCAAGAGAAGTGTGGCTAGAGCTTCAGAAGCTTTATGAAGCTACCTTTGATAACCAATTATATAATATATGCCTACAATTTTTTCGGTGTAAGTGAATAATGAATGGCAGTATGGCTGCTCATTTATCAAATTTGAAGAATCTTTGGAGTGAATCAAATTTGGGTCTTCGAAGAAACCAGGAAATTCAACTACCCCAAATGCTACTAATTTACAAGATCCTAGACACATTACCCCAAGAGTACTGTTTTAACAAGTGGGGAGTCCTTTTTTCTTCAATAACCCATCGACACTCAACAGCATCATGTCTGCTGATGGTTTTATCATCATTCATGGTCGTTGCATAAGTTCTAACAACGATATGTCAAGACAACCCATGAGCTGAACAGTTTCGGAAATACTTGTTCTGAGCTGTCGGCGTTGATTTCTACCCTCTATCAAAGTCGCTTGGATCACAGCCTTTCCCATAACAAGCAATAATAAAGGAAAATTTATTCCCCAGGCTCCCTAGCGCAGTAGTTAAAATCCATTCCCACCTGATTACAAGCTCTCCACGGAGGAAATAGTCAATGTTTTGGTATTGGTACTTTGGTGCAGTTATAGCCTGTTCCAAAATGAACGAAAATTAAAGTACAAAAATATGAATTTTAAACTTTTCAAAACAAACATGTTTTTATATAATGTGTAGCAATTACTATTTTGTCTTCATATTTGTTTATTTTATTTTCTATTCAAATACATCAGAAGTTAACATGCATAATACACAAGGTTTTTTTTTTTCTTTTTTGTACAAATTCATTTTAAAAGCTTTGGAAATGAAAACAGTTTGCCATAACATCTATCCATAGTAAAAGAATCTATGATAGGACGTTTCTTAGACAAATGCAATGGACCGAACTTTGCTTTTTTGAATTTATATATAGGCATTTGTTTTTGGTTTGATGACAGATTAGATTGCTCAGATGTCTTCTCCTGAAAAGTGAGTCGGCCAGGAAGAAATAAGGAAATTGCTTTCCCACATGCTAAGCTCTTGGTGATATTTGCTTGCCGGTTTAAGCTTGATAAAACTTTCGAAGGATCGACGTTTGCAAATTTTGGATAAATACCGTTGTCTACCATAAACATTGAAGGAGCATCTGGGTTTCTTGGAGCAGGAATCAAAACAATGCTTTTCAGTTTCATTCTACTTGGATGTAAAGCATTAGGGTCTTGATTGATGCTCGACGCTAATTTCTTACGATGGGCTTCTGGATGCGATGGGGAGGCCGAATTCACAGGCGATTTTCGTTTTGTAGCTCGCTTTTTAGCATTTTGGTCAGTTCTAACTGCTAAAAGGATATAAAAATAAATTAAATCTTTCAAACAATTAAATATAAGATACACAGTTTAATATACAGAGTGTCAACTCCCAACGGTGGCCAGTGGCTAATTCCCAAACCGTTAATCCTAGTTCCAGTTATAAAAGTGTTTTAAATGAGGTAAAGAAATATTTTAATAGTGATTTGGATCATAAAAACAATTCTTAAGAAACTACGAAATTTAAATTTTTACATGGTTTCCCAGTCCTATAAGTCATATTTAGTAAAATTTTCCTGTTAAATTGACAAGACAAAAAAAGTCCCGTTATTCAAAAATTGGTCAAGTAATAGGTATTTAAAGTTTTGAGCATATTTTTTGTTGCTAATTAGGAGTCAATTACAAATTTAGTAGAAATATAATTTCGTCAGATATATTTAAAAGAAAGATTGAGAGAAAAAATAGCATTGCAATTCAAATTTGAAATCTTTAATAATTCTGACATATGAATGTAAAATATACAATTTGTAATAAACACATAAAGGAAAAAAAAACAGAATTTTTGTTAAATAAAATGATGAGAAATAACTACCTAGAAAATGATACATATTTAAAAAAAAAAATGTTTTTAGACAGCACTAGCCTGCAAAATTTGGGTTACGACATGTTTTTTAGCTTTTGATAATTGAATCTTATGTATTCTGTACTGCTACATCTGAAATTGACCTTCATTTTTTACCATCACGTAAAGATTTTATGCAAATCATAAATTTTAAAGTTAAAAAAAGAAAAAAAATAGGGAATTTTTTTTATATTATAAAATAGGTATGTTTTTAAGCATCTGCTAATTATTTTTTTGTGTATTTTTTATCGATGAAACTAATCTACAGCCTTTTTTTTTAACTATTTGTGTCAGAATTTTCCACAAATTGTAAATTTCAAAATTAAAAAATTTAAAGTAAAAATTAAACCAGGAAACGGCAGCACAAAAAATCACCTCATCGAGTTCACGTATGAAATTCGCCAAACATTTGAAAACATGGAGGATTGGGAGCAGGAAACCACAATTGTAAACCTACAAATCAATCCGTAAAATCGGGTTTCCAGGTGTTTTCCTCCAAGATATGACTTGGAGGACCGATTGCGTTTGAATAGGCGAATCGAGATGTAACTAATCCTAGAATTTCATCCGTGAACTCGATGAGGTGCCTGTGCTGCTGCCTCCCGGTCTATAACGCGATAGTTAAAACGGTCATTCTTCCGATTAAGTGCTAAAAAGTACACAAAAATCAAATATCAAAAGTTAAAAAACACAACCATCTCCTCTATTTTATAGTATCTGATTTTTGTTATTTTTGAACTCTGACATTTACGATTTACGAAAAATCCTGGCATGATGGTTAAAATTTATGATAATTTTCGGTTTCAGCGATAAAAAATGCATAAAAGTTTAAAAAGCACAACCATCGCCGTCTTACCTTACCTAATCTAAATTTTTTCTTAAACTTCTTAGCGGTAATATATCCAAATTTTTTGTATTATCCTGTAAAATAATTATAACTGGTAACCACCAAAAATCACATTAATATTAGATTGTCATTGGATTTATATCAGTCTGTAAAATTTAATCTCGATGGGATATTTAAAAGTGAATCAAAGTTTGAGTACAAATTTTGAACTGAAAAAAACATACATACAATCGTTGAAGTTTCATAAAAATTTATAAAAGTAAAATAATTTTTGTTAAAAGAAATCATGGAAAGAAAGAGTCTCATATCTTTACAAAATAAAACAAATTTTAAAGTACAACTATTTTGGACAATCTGAATATTAATAAAAGTTAATTCAATCGTAATATCTGTACGATCTTTTTCAAAGCGCAAATAGGTATAAATGAAAAAAAAGTTCTTTGAATACTCTAAGCGTTTGTATATGATCTTTCAAATCATGGTCAAACTCATTTTTTTCAGATGTAGAAAAGTGGTATAAGTCATTAATTTTTAAAATTTCATAACTCGGTCAGTTTTAGTATTATATGAGTGGAACTTTTTTTTTTTCGTCTTACTTGTCAGTGTAATAGGAAAAAATTACTAAATATAAATTATAGGACCAGGGGGCTGTACAAAAATTTCAATTTCAATAATTTCAATAATTTTAAAAGCAATGTTTTTATTGACTCAAGTCGCTTTTATTTATTTACTAGTACACCGAACCCGGGGTTCCCGGGTCACAAAGTAAAGGTGAAAAACTTTTTTAAAATTTAAAATTGGAAACTTAGAACTGCCAACTAATTCCAAATAGCAATTTTATATGAAACATATTATTTATGTAATCATATACATCTTTAAAAATTATCGGTACTTCCATATTAGCAGGGCCGTAGCTAAAAGGGCTATGGGCGGCTCAGCCCCCCTAAAATATTTTGAGCCCCCCCCCTCCCCCCCCTGGAAAAGATTCCAAGGTCACTCAATGAATTTCTGTTCCGAAAATTCAAATGAAATATTGTTTAAAAATCTAATTTAGTTTTGAAACCTTTTCACAGTTTTGCAGAGTTACTAAATTGTATCTAAAATAAGTGTTTCCACACTCCCTCATCCTATTTGTACATATGAAGCTAACATGATGGGCTATTATGCACCAATTATACACTCAAAACTTCATCATCATATACTTTTCTAAGCATAAAATGAAGTTATTTTAACAGTTTAATAAGAAACAGTGTACCTACAATATGAATATGCACTAATTTATCTTTCTGCGTCAGAGAGAGAGAGAAAAAAAACTATGAGCCCCCCTGAATTCTCTTGGGCCCTCCCTTTTGTTCACTACGGCCTGCGTATTAGACGCAAGATAGCAGTTATTAGCCAAAGATTTCGCCAAAGAATAAAATTGCATTCTCAGTTTTTAAAAACAACTAAGAAAATATGACACCCAGATATTCTTTAAAATACATTTTTGTAAAGGTTAATTGATGTATCTTTTGTAAAGTAAGTTTACTAACGAACTAAAAGTTACTAAATTCATAGATAAAAACGAAATAAAACCAACAACATTCAGAGTTTTATATCCGACGATATATTGACATAACAGGTAATTACTATTTTTTTCAGTTGTTATGAAAAAATGACAACTAAAATATACAGTGATCTGTTATTTTCCATGGAGAAAAGAGATAGATGGAGGAGCAGTAGGCGATTAAAACGGTTTGATGGGCATTATTCTTCCAATATAAGTCTCTCATTTGACCCAAACAAAACAATCACATGGAACAGACACCGAATTTTTTAACATCATTTTTTCTCTAAATGAAAAAGATCTGAATATATTTTAGCATTATAAAATAGCATTTCACTGCATTATGAATTAAAATTGCATCGCTAAAAGTTTTTTGTGAAAGCACGCCGTTGTGTTTGAGGCAATGCAGCGAATTTTAGAGTTACATTTTAGGCGTCACCTCCAGCCACTAAACTGCATCTCTATTTTTTTTTTCTTTTTTACCTCTATGGCTATTTTTTTCTCTTTTTCCCACATAAATGCGATACTCAAGTTGCCACCATTAGAGAAATTGAACCAAAAACTACAAAAAAATTAATATTTCAAAAACAAATTGAGATACAGTTTTCTAACAAACGGCATTTAAAAGTGCATTTTTTTCTCTAAACGATGGTATGAAGATTGAAAACGTGCAATGTCTAGAAGTTTAAAAATTTACAATAGCGAAAATTGCAAAACGGAAATTTCATCGGAAAGTGTTGCCATTCAAAACATGACGTATGCGTTACGCACAGATACGTTTGGCCTTTATTATATAGATTTTTATTTTATTATTTTTTTTTTTCTGATTTAAAACATTTTTGTAATTGGAACTATATGTCTATGACTAAAGATTTAGAAATTAGTCATTGGCCACCTTTGGGAGTGGACACGCTGTATTACAGTTAAATGTAATTCTTAAATTCTTAAATATAAATATTTTATTGATGCATCTACTTATCCCGAAAAGATTCTTTTAGAACATCAGGACGGTTTTTAACATTTTCCAACATAGCTGAACAGTGTCTATGAATTTGGTTTGTCTGTCCGCATTCTAAGCGTCTAAGTCGCGTAAATATAGTCCAATTGCCATGAAATGAATAGATGTTATTAGATATCACTATGGCATCGGTATTGAAAATAAAGTATGTAGCATTTACAGTTTATTTGCAGGGCCACTCAAAAGAATTTCGTTCATTAACGATGGGGGAAAATCGTTTGCGTAATACATTACACTATTTTAAACATATTGAAATTGATATTTACTATCACTGAAATATAGTACAAGGTTCCATGGAAAGCAGGGAATTTATCGTTCATTTACAGGGATACCTAAAAGAAACAAACAAAAAAAAGGCGCAAAAAGAAAACAAACAATAATTGAATTATTGAAGCCTGATTTTTAAAAGATTGCAAAACATTGTAAGAAACACAGACCCCATGCCATTCTTTTTACTTTCTTCTTTCTTACAAAAAGAAAGTATAGAATTCATGAAAATTTTCGAAATAGAGTTTTCGGATTTACACGTTTTAGGAAGTCAGAGAACCCGAAAAACATGTTTTTACAAAATGTCTGTCAGTGAATCTGTGAATCTGTCTGTTTGTATGTGACAAAATTCTTGTGGGCGCTTTATCTCAAGAACTAATGCACGAATTTTCCCAATATTTTAGATTCTGATAGACTTTGATATAAACTAGTTCTGATTAGTTTTTGGTGTATACCACTCAACAGGTGGCGCTGCTATGCTGCATTATTTACAATTCCCACAATAACCATGCCTCAAGAACTAGAACACAGATTTTCATAAAACTTCATATTTAGTTAGTACTTGATATAACATAGTGATGATTACGTTTTGGAGCGAATCGCTCAAGAGGTGGTGCTGTCATGGTGCAATATTCGTCATTATCGCAATAGCTCTATCTCAAGAACTGATACATCAATTTTTTTTAAAGTTCAGATTCAGTTGGTCCGTGATATAAATTAGTGCTGTTTTGTTTTTGGTGTAAATTGTCATTCACATGGCGCTGCTATACTGCATTTTTTACGATTTCGCAAATGTATCTCAAGAGCTAATGCATTGATTTTCATCAAGCTTCAGATTCAGTTAGTACCTGATAAAAATTAATTCTGATTAGTTTTTGGTGTACATCACCCAAGATGTGGCGCTGTTATTCTGTTTTTTTTTTTTTTTTGTTTTTTTGTTTTTTTTTTTGTTTTTTTTTTAAGATTTTGCAATAGCTCTATACCTCAAAAATTAATGCATGGGTTTTCCTCAAACTTCAGATTCAATAATAAGTTGTTACTGATTAGATTTTGATTTAAACCACCTAACCGGTGGCACTGCTATGCTGAATTTTTCAGGCAGTTTTGACATGCATAAGATAGAAGAAAGTTTTGGTATTGCCACATCTGACTAGTTTTTCTTAAATATCAAGTTTTGTTTTGTTTTTTAATTTGGGAGTAAACTAAATTTTCACTTTGAGCCTGAGCTCGAAGTCTGATATAAACATTTTGGGTTCGAGCTCATAAGCACGATCTGAACTCGCCCCATTTCTAATAGCTGCATCACAGCATGAGTCAGATGAAATTTCACCAAATTTCATATTCAGTTATAAATTTGCCTATATTTGGCGCTGATTAGGTTTTGATGTATGTAGTTCAACAAATAGCGCTACTATGCTGAGTTTTTCTCGATTGCTATATTTTGGCATCTATTGGATGGATGTCACCGAACTTAATATTCAGTTAAGCCTCGACTTAAATGGCGCTGACAAGATTTGGATGTACATTGCTCAACAGGAGTTGCTGCTGTGCTGTGCTTTATTATTTCCGTGATCGTGATAACTATACCTCAACATCTATGGGATGAAATTGTACCAAATTTAACGTGTAATATGCTTATTAAAAATTAACCCTTTTATGCATAAATTATTTTTCATTATTTTCCATTATTCACGAAAACTCTTTTTTATGATAAATGAAATACCCATTCTAAAATAATTTTATTATTGTGCTCCATGCTAGCTATTATCTTTCCACAAATCAGATCTCCATAAATGTATGCTTTAAATTATTTTGCTTAATAATGCATTAATTATCTGTCCTCATATGAGGCCCGTATGCATGAGAGGGTTAAATATATTAAATTTTGGCTTGTTTAACAAATAAATGGCACTGTTTTGCTATATTTTTCGATAAACATTACGGCTGTAACTTAGTTTCGAATAGGTGAAAATGTATCAAATTATCTAATTCAAGTTATTGATTGACAAGAATGAAAAATCATGCGTACTGCATAGATTATGAAATACTTAAACACATTTTCAGAATACTGTAGCAAAATTTCGCTGTTAACTAACAAGGAAGGTCTCCATACGGGCATACTCAGAAAAATCTGAAAAAATTACAGAATGTTCTTCTCATATAGTTATATATGTTTATAAAAAAAATTTCGGCGGAACCTCCTTATAACGTCCGTAAAAAAATAATAAAAATTTCGTTTATTTGGCGATTTATCTCCGGTTGGCGAAAAAACGAAATTTTGAAAAATACGCTTTTACGCTTCGAATACTTTTTTAAAGAAAAAACTTTCTATGTTCAATTTATTTAAATAAGTTTAGTTTAAGTAATTTTAGTTTTGCATTTTTACTTTACTTTAAGTGTAATTTTGTCATATACGTTTATATGTACTTATAACAAAATGAAATTAATATATTTTATCATCTAAAACACAATTTAAATTGATTAAAATTGTTCCAAATTGAAAAATACACTGTTAAAAATCTGCTGCATTTTATTGCAACGCACTCCCTTTCTTGTATAGAAAACGGTTACTTGGCCGTGAAATGGAGCTTTCTCATTGGTTGGAATAGAGATATTATATACAAGCGGTGGAGTGCGTTGCAACAAAATGCAGTATTGCACAAGCTACAACACCGCTAAAAATCTGTACCATTTTCTGCAGCGTCACTCTACCGCTTTTATAGAAAACGGTCAATTCACCGTGCTATGGAGCATTCTCATTGGTCAGAAGAGAGATATTCTATTAAAGTAGTGGAGTGACGTTGCAGTAAATGCTGCAGATTTTTAACAGTGAAGTCAATTAAAATCAATTTTCAGATTCGTTAAAATCGTCTGCTTTTGGCGAGGAAATGCACTGCTCGCCAAATCCCGCATCGCTTTCAGCTTTTCATGCCAATTATTCCAAACTATTTTATTTTTTTTACATATTTAATAATGTAATTCCGCCGCTAATTTTCACTGATCCTTTATTACCTACATGAGTAGTTTAATTCGTATTTTTTTCAAAAAATTCTGAGTATGCCCCCAATGGAGACCTTCCTTGTAAGGTGAAAGATGACGCATAAATGAACAATTTGAAAAACGCATAATGCATTTGAAAACCCAATTTCTACTATAACCATAAATAGTCTGTAAAATACATGATTTTTTTTTTTTTTTTTTTTTTTTTTTTTTTTTGTGTGTGTGTGCAGCCCTATATATGATCTATAGATATATACATATACTACTTAGTATGCAAAAAGTTAGGTCAGCTAAACGCATAATACTGTTGAAAATTTCCTTTCAGCAATTTCCGCCAACAAATGGATGTTGTTGAAAACTTCTGTGCAGCCCTATATATGATTTATAGAATTTATACACACCAAATAACATTTAAAAAAAAAATTTAATTTAAAAATGCATTACTATAACTGAAAAAACACACTCCAGCAATTATTGTTCGTAGGCTTCAATAGTTCAATTATTGTTCATTTTCTTCTGTAACCAAATCTTTTGTATGTCTCTGTAAATGAACGATAAATTTTATGCTCACTACACATATACTCGTGTATGTATCATGTACACATGTATCACATTCTATACTAAGAACTTTCTAGTACACTTCAGTGATATATCCATTTTAGTACAGTAGACTCTCTCAAATCCGCACAGCTTGGGACCAGAGGTTTTGCGGATTTTAGAATTTTGTGGATTTCTGGTCATTGCATTATTTACATTTTTTTAAAAAGTAATTTGAATGCAATTAATAATGCAATTGAAACTATAAGGAATCTTACAATATAATAAATAACGTAATAAACTAAAATAATAAAAATTTAGATAATTTTAAAAATAATTAAAATATAAAGAGCAAAGGTCAAGTTAATAATCAATAACGTATGATTAAATGTGAACCCTTGTGACTTTTTTTTGTGTGACATTCATTATAAAAATTAAATGTATTTTCCTTAAATTATTCAATGAAACTTGCCTCATAGAAATACAATACTAATTCACACCAAATTCATAAAATAACGAAGTTTTATTGCAGGTTTAGCCAGACTTAATAAACAAAAAGTTTGATTATTGCATAAATATTTTTTGTTAGAAGATTGTGATTATCAGGGATATCAGCAATATATTCAATTTTTTTCGAAATAAATTTATTCTTCCTTTATAAAAAACATGAATTCAGTAACATTAAAGAAAAATTACAAATTAAAAAAATATATGGAATTGTTATAAAGCTAAATAAATAAAATTTTGTTTCTATATCTAAACTGAATATTTCATTATTTACATCAGTAAATTATGTGCGGATTTTAGAGAGTTGCGGATTTTAGGATTGCGGATTGGAGGGAGTCTACTGCATGTTTAAAATAATATATTAAAATACATCGCAAACGATATTTCCCTTACAAACCGTAATTTAACAGAATTTTCTTGAGTGTCCCTGTAAATGAGTCCTAAATGTACACACTTTATTTTCAATACCGAATATAACATAATATCTAATAACGTATAGCCATTTCATAGCGATCCTAACTACACTGACGTGAGTTAGAGTAAACAAACAGACAAAAAAACTGAATTCATAATCGCTTTATCAACTACGTTGAAAAGTGTTTAAAATGTACATTAAATTGGTGGAATGTTGGATTTGGCGAATTAACAAGAAGTGCTAAATGTGCATTTTTTCATCTTTTATCATTGCAATTTCGATTTAAATTCGAATAAATGCACTATATGTCTTGTGCAATTTTTTTTTATGCGTAACAATATGCTATTTGAATTAGAATAATAAAGAAGAATGCTCTAGGATACCACAGCACATTAGTTTCAAATTATTTTTAAATCTATTTAAAGCGTTGAGGGGAAAACAGCAATGATTATAATGAAAATATCAATAAAAACGAGTTTTCTTTAAACTACCAAATGAAATTTATTTTTGCGTATTTTCAGGAGAAGAAATTACTACCGATGACAGCTAGATTTATGCTTACGATTTACATATCACTCACTCGCAAGAAAAGTGACACATCTCGCAAAAATTCATTTCGTATTTTATTCGACTTATAAGTCTGTTCGTAACCCTTGCTACATAAAAAGCTTGATACGTCTACTTATATAGAAAATCACTTTATTACACTATATATTCATTTATGGCCACAGAAGAAGGTTGGATTGTGTGGGGAGGAAAAATTATCCAATCCTCCTAGTCCAAGAACCGACAGCACAAAAACCTAAGGTATCGAGCACAAGGGAAAAAAAAACTTTATTTTATGGAAGTGTAGTCATAGGGGAATCTAATGATCCATGTCTGCCTGAAGCGAAGTGGTGCATAAGCTAAAAATTAATACCACTAGTGGTTTACTCGTAGGCTTATCATTGTGTTTTCCGTACAATCAAATGTATGAAATGATTGTACGGCAAACACAATGATAAGCCTACGAGTAAACCACTAGTGCTATCAATTTTTGGCTTATGCACACTTGACCATCGGCAGACATGGATTATTAGATTCCCCTATAACTACACTTCCATAAAATAAAAGCTCTTTTCTTGTGCTCGATACCTTAGGTTTTTTGTGCGGTCGGCTGTTGGACTATCCAAACCTCATCCTACCTCTTCATTCTTAAGAATTTTATGCTTTTATGCAAGTTTTCATTCCTGCATGCATAGCTAAGCGCTATAATTTTATGTTACAGTAAAATCCCAGAAATTTTATTTCGACTCTCTTGCGAAATTTGCTTTTGTCGAGATGTGTCATTTTTTCTTGCAGGAAAGGGATATATTTAATATACTGCTTACCTTGAGATGAATTGTAATTGTTCTTCAGCTCCAAAAGTCGCAAACTTTTACGCAAGCCACCGACGGTGTCCTTTACACTTTTAATTCTTGAACACATGGGTACCTGAACTGAAGAACTTACAGTTTCCATAACATTTTTCTCTAAATTTTCAGTAGAACGATCTTGCTGATGATTTAGAGGAGTCTTGCGTCGAAAGGAAATTTTCTGTTCTTCATTAGTTGTTGTAACAATGGAATTCGAAGTTGTTTGCATTGGAAAAGATTTTGATAGCTGAAATATAGTTGAAGGTGGTTGGCTTTCAACATTATTAAAATTTCTATGTGATTTACAAACTTTTTTCTTCTTTTTTTTAATTGTAGAGTTCAGGCATTTTTGAGTTGAAGAAACTACATTTTCCGAATGATTTTTTTCTGAATTTTCAATGAAATCAATCACAAGACGAGGAGAAAGTAATTTTTCTTCATTAAATGGCGTAAGAATGGAATTTGAAGTTGTTGGAGAAGTTTTCGATATCTGAAATTCGAGATAATGCAGCTGATTCCCAACGTAATTTAAATTTGTACTTGATTCATCGACGCTAGTTTCAACTCTTTTTATTATTGAAGACAGAAGTTTTCGAACAGAAGAATTTGTAGTTTCCGTGCCAATTTCCTCTTCCATTTCAATGGAATAAATCTCGTGATGATGAGAAAATATTTTATAGTCATTAGATGGTGATACGCTAGTTTCCTCTTCCTTAATTGCAGCAGAAGGGTGTATTTGAACTAAAGAAAGTGATGCAACAGGAGGACAGGGAGGTTCTTGTATTTCAGAAGTTTCTGATGTCGGAAATATGCCAGAAAATTGATTCTCATCATCATTTAAACGTTCATGTAGTTCACCTACATTAGTTTCTTCTCTTTTAATTTCTGAAGATACATGTATTTGAATCAAAGAATTTGCCGTTTCCGTAGCATCTTTCTCAGATTTTACAATGGAATCAAGTTCATAGTCAGAAGAAAATATTTTATCTTTATCGGATGTCGTAAAAGTAGAGTTTATAGATATTTGTAGTGGGGAAGTTTTCGTTTCTTTTATTGTAGAAGAATGTAGTTCACTTGCATTAATTTCCTCTCTTTTAGCTTCTGAAGACAGTATTTGAATCGAGGAACATACAATTTCCGAAACATCTTCAGATTTTTCAATGAAATCAAGCTCGCAGTGAGAAGGAAATATTTTATCTCTATCAGATGTCGTAAAGGTAGAATTTGGAGACATTTGAAGTGGGGAAGAACGTAGTTCACCTGCATTAATTTCTTCTCTTTTAGTTTCTGAAGATATCTGTATTTGAATAGAAGAATCTGCAGCTTCCGTAGCATCTTTCTCAGATTTTTCAATGGAATCAAGCTCATAGTGAGAAGAAAATATTTTATTTTTATCAGATGTCGTAAAAATAAAGTTTGGGGATATTTTTAGTGGGGAAGATTGTAGATCCCCCGCATTATTTTCCTTCCTTTTAGTTTCTGAAGTTAGATGCATTTGAATAGAAGAACTTGCAGTTTCTATAGCATCTTTCTTAGGTTTTAGAATGGAATCAAGTTCGTAGTCAGAAGAAAATATTTCATCTTTATCTGATGTCGTAAAAATAGAGTTTATAGATATTTGTTGTGGAGAAGTTTCCGTTTCTTTTATTGTGGAAGAATGTTGTTCACCAGCATTAGTTTTCTCTCTTTTAGTTTCCGAAGATAGATGAATTTGAATCACAGAACCTGCAGTTTCCGTAGCATCTTTCTCAGTTTTTTCAATGGAATCAAGCTCGTAGTGAGAAGAAAATATTTCATCTTTATCAGATGTCGTAAAAAAAGAGTTTGGAAATATTTGTAGTGGAGAAGTTTTCATTTCTTCTATTGTTGAAGAATATAGTTCACCTGCATTAATTTCCTCTCTTTTAATTTCTGAAGATAGATGAATTTGACTCGAAGAGCATGCAATTTCCGTAACATTTTTTTCAAATTTTTCAATGGAATGAAGTTTGTAGTGAGAAGGAAATATTTCATCTTTATCAGATGACGTAAAAGTAAAGTTTGGAGGCATTTGTAAAGCAAAAGTTTTAGTTTCGTTCATTTTGGAAGAATGTGGCTGATTTGCATCTTCATCTTTTAACAGCAGGGTCGTTTTAAGCTCATCAAAGTTACTGGCTATCCCTTGACAATTGTCAGTAGGTAAATGCTTTTCATCCTATAGTATAAAAGTTGTAAAATGAACTTTAAAAAAAATTTATTTATCGTAATGTATGATAAACTAAAGGGAAAAAAACTTAAATTTATATTAGACATAGGAACTCGGACAATACAGATACATAATTTCAAAAATAAGAACAAAATATGATGGGAAAAAAAAAAAAAAAAAAAAAAAAAAAAAAAAAAAAAAACGTTGCTCAAGGAATCTACACTATTAAAATCCGACCGTATGTATGTGACGCTATCTCCTCCGATCCCGGAAACGGAGAAATGTCGCGTTTGTTTTGAATTGAAGGGGAAAAATCCCGAGATCTCGAGTTGCCCATTTGTCTGTCTCTGTCTGCATATAACAACTCAAAAACTATCCAAACGAATCGTTTGAAACTTTAATTATTAGATAATTTTGTCGAGTCATTTCAAATTTTGTGAAAGTCGGATGCATAGTTCAATTACAGGGACAATCAAAAGGATTCCGATACATTACGGTCAATGGAAGAAAATGTTTCAAGTGCATCTTAATGGTCTTACACTCTTTCGAATATAATAAAGTTGATATGCATCTATGAAGTATATACTATAATATACATTCTGTACAATCTCTGGTGCAAATAATATTTCTTGTTAATTTACAGGGCCACATAAAAGTATTCCATTGCATAGTTATATATTGAGACATTGTTTGATACGCATTTTAATAGTATTAAACTATTTAATACTTTATGAAATTGATATATGTTGCACAGGATTATACCAAGTTATAGTCATCGTTCAGTCTATTCGTCCGTCTGTCTGTCCACATATAATACAGCAAAAGCTACCCAACCAAATCGTTTGAGATTTAAAATATACAATTGTTGCATAATTTTGTCAAGTCAATTAAAAATTAATGAAAATCCGATGCATAGTTTAATAACATAGACAATCAAAAATATTCCATCACATACGGTCAATAGGAAAAAATAATTTCAAGTACATTTTAATGATGGTAAATCCTTTTGAATATAAGAATTGATATTTCGTACTCTTCAAGTTTTCTTTAGATAAACCGACAAGCGTAGCGGGCGAAGGCCGCTAGTTTAATAATATTATCTGAAAAAAAAGGAACTATGAGAGATTAGGCGAATTGTTATACAGAAATAGCATTTATATATATATATTTATGGGGAGGGGGGATTACTATAAATGGTTTTCTGTTATGTTTTCGCATATAAAAACCGAGATTAAAAAAAGACGCTATGAAATTCAAAATCGTTGGGTTGCACAGGCATAAAATACCCTTTTTAGCGCAAAATAGGTTACCCGGGTGAGTATAAGACATCTGTACCAAAATCGAGCATATAGATAGTTGCATCGGAGTATGATCGTAACTTGTCAAATGGTCGAATTTCTTTGTGATAATTTATAATGATATAATTTTTTAATGATTTTTTGAAATGTGAAATGATTTATGGAATATCCAGTATATGTAACATATAAACGTTATTTAACATAATTTCTAATAAATAAATAAATACTCCAAATTTAACACGACACAAATAAAAATACAATATAAATAAATACAATGGCACATTTTTTCATCAAAAGATAGCAACGCAAATACTGTATGAGTATATATATATTTAATGCTAAGATTTCATTCAGAAGGCAAATGATTTTTATGATGGAATTTTACTGAATTTCTGTGCGTTAAAACAGTATTCCACAAAGGCTTCTATCTGGAGAAAATATTTTGTTTTTACCCAATTTTTCTGTGATTCATACTTATTCTTTATGATATATACTTTTAAGTTTTGAATGAAAAAAAGGTGGTCTACAATTAAAGCTAAATTTTTAATATATAACATTGCAATTCTTGAAAAAAGTATTTTTTAGAATAATAATAATAATAATAATAATAATAATAATAATAATAATAATAATAATGGTGTATAAAATTAATTTTATTACTTTCGGTCTTTCCACGGGATACATTTTTAATTTTATTTTTCTCTTTTAGAATAACAAAATGGAATTGTTTGAATTTTTAAGTTGCCACCGATTTTAAGACATGCAGAAAACAATAAATTTATTTTTATTTTATTTCGGACGATTTTGAAATCAAGTAATCACGAAAACTGTCTTCAGGTGAAAATGATGTCAAATATGACTTAGCAGAAAGGATATATCTATCTATATATTTAAAAGACAAGGCTGTTTTTCAAGTCATCTTGCTTCAGCTTTCTACTAAATCGATTTTGCTAATTATTATTTTTATTTTTAAAAATGAAAGAACTTAATTTGCCGATGCGCCCGCATTCGCTATTTTTTTTTTTTTTTTTTTTTTTTTTAAATCTCATTTTATATTTTAATTTTAAAAGTCCTTTATGAAATATCTTCACATTGGTAGCAATCGGGTTACTTCCGAGAGGAATCAAGGGAATCACCCTATTATTACAAATGCCATTTTCACATTAGGTGAATTCCATTTTGTGACAGACATGACTGAGAGAACTTTTTTGTTCATCTTTAAGTACTCAGTATTAATTGATAGTTAAAAAATTGCATGGGGTGATGTAAATATAGGCCTTATGCTATAAAAAAACCACTAAAATTTTAATTCAAGGAAAAACTCAATTTAATTGAGGGTTAAAACCTGCCGTGACAGACATGACAAAATTTAGACATAGATTTTGACTAGACACATATTATTATCATTTGCTCTTAATTGGCATGCATACCAAGTCCAGAATTTTTTAGGAAACAAAATAAGACTTGGATATGTGAAGTAGAAAGAAAAATATTGAAGAATTTGTAAATAGAAAAATATTATAAAATATTTATCAGCGTGACAGACATGACAAAGTTTTGTGACAGACATGACACGTGTACAATTTTCTATGAATTTAAGTATTTTTTTTTCTAAAATATTACTTTCTTTACTTTTATCACAACTTGGAGATTACAATATGATATAACATTGGTATATTGTGTTAAAAGAATCTCAAAATAAATTATAAAAAATATTTAAAATTTATAAAATCCCTTGGAAGTGACTAGTATTGGAGTTGAAACATTTGCTAATATTTGGTTCTTCTCATACCAAACAACATGATCTCCCTTTCAAATTTAAACATGCTTTTAATTTTAGTTGGTACTAAGCATTTTATTTTATTTGTTGCTGTGTCTGTGCGATTTGTGTTATTATTCCATGATAAACCTTATTGTCTTATTGCACATTCACCCATTGGCTATACTGCTTTGTTGCATTTTCCAAGAGGTAATTTTCAGTGCATGCACCAGTATTGAAATTGAAAAGAATATTATGCCAGGTACACATGATCGGAAACAATGCAACTTTCTTGTTCCTGGTATTGTTTTGATTACTTGCCATGTCAGATCAAGTTTTGCTTTCATTCTTTGTATTTTTTTTTCTTGTGATTCATGAAGAAATAGATTCCAGGACCAACTTTCCTCGCAGCTTCAACACACTTACATGATGCTCTAGGATTTATACTTCTAGCTTGAGTAGCATCAAGGAACTGATTCTTAATAGTCTCATCAATACATCCTTTTCCATGTAATGTCACTGAAAAATGCCAGACTGTTGGGAATTTGTTTTGTGTTATTGAAAATATCATATATTTTTGTTTGAAGTGTAGAGATGCTCCATCAGATTAGAATTCAACCTCTTTGATTGTTAAATTTGAATTATTTATCATGATTTTTTTCAATGATCAAATTGGTAAACATTATAACAGCATAATTGTCATAATTACCATAATTACCATAATCAGATATCTCTATATATGGCTCTGAAGAAACAGTGATTGAGTCACTATAACAATAATATACAATTGTAATATATATGTAGCAGAGGAAATATTCTGCCAATGAGCAGATTTAATCTCGTTCTAATAAATATACAAATAGTTTTCACTGAAATGAGTTTGTACCAGAAATTTTCTGTTTGGCAGATTTTCTTTTAAATAGTAGAAAACTTTAGATTGTGTACGTTTCACATCAAGAAATACCATAGCCATCAATTCCAAGTTAAATAATAATAACTTTCAAATCACAAGATTAAAGCAAAACTGTTTGAAAAAGTAATTGTGACAGATAATATATCTGAAACAAAGAAATTGGTATCAACATAATTATCTGGTAACTATTACATGCATTCTAAATTTAAGCATTTTGTTGAGTTGAGTTGTAAAGAAATATTATTGGTGTCAACACTAAGTTAAAAAATTACAAAAATAACTTTCTAGGAAAGAGATTAAGGTAAAGTTGCTTGAAAAACTAATTGTGACAGACATGTATTGCGTGACAGACATGACAAATGTGACTGACATGACAAAATGTAATGCTTTATATTTCACTCAAATTTTAAATTTATCTTTCAATTTTTTTATGAACTGTTCCTTTTGACACATAGAAAGAGAAAATAAAGTGTTAATAATTTTTATCAAGTAGATTTTCTTGAAAATAAAAAAATCGACATTTTCTGTGACAGACATGACATGAAGACTAATATAAAGTTTGGGGGCAATAGCAAAATAATTAAAATGTTTCAGGTGAAAATTTTGGTGTTTTTACACATACTGTTAGCCATTTTTTAAAAAGATATATTTGTTTGAAAAATCTATGTGATATTTAAATGCTTCAAGGGACATTAAACTAGAGAAAAAAATAGCAGATTTTTGATTTCAAAGTTAGTCTTGATAATAATTAACTATAAAAATTTATTTTTACAATTATCTTATTATATCTTGTTATTTTCATGACATTTGACTTCTTTTCTATCAATTGGAACAAAAAAATACTAATTTAGTTCAAATTTAAAAATTGATGTCCATGTCGCATTTTCATGGAATTCACCATTAATTAAAAATAGCTTTTTTAAAACTTGTGAACAGAAAATGACGTCGTGATTAAAAGAAAAGAAATGAAAAAACGCATTTTTTCTCAAAAATTGTTATATTTCAATATTTTAGCAGCTGATGTGCTTTTTCTTTCAGGCAACTATTAGCGTCGTCACTAAAAAGTAACTTTCCATTGCATAAGCTAGGCCAGCCAAATCACGAAGCGGGTGTATCATTGTACAATTAAATACTCTCTTGCAAATTTTTTAGCTTCTAAGCATCGCACATTATCAATTTACAGCTTCGTATCAGGAAAAAAGCACTTTTAACTGCAATTTGTTTGAAAACTGAAACTCAATTTATTTTTTAGATTACATATTTTTTAAATGTTGTTTCTGAAATTGAGGCAATTCTATTTCTGTAGAAAGTGAAGTAAAAAATAGTTGTAAAATAATAGATTGTCTTTTCGTTCTCATTTTCTCATAACAACTGAAAAATTGTAATTAAAATACATGCTATTTTGAAAAAATATAAATGAATGTTTTCTAGTAAAACAAGGAGCTATTATAAACTACATTTAATTTTAAATGTCCATATTAACATTACAAACAAATAAAACCAAATGAATCATTACATAGCCGATTTTTAAGCTATTGCATAGCTTTTATCGCGGGCTTTGAGCGCGGCGACCAAATCCAGAAATTCCGTAACGAGAAAACCCAACACTCCGGCTAATATCGTTTCAGTTTGGCAATCTTCGGCACGGTATCCTTCGATAGACTTCGGCAGATATCTCATTTATTCAATAAAAGAAAATTGAATTGAACTTAATAAGCTTTGGAGAGAGGAATTATGGGTAAAATGTCATGGTTACAATGAGTTTCCAACTTCTAAATACTAAACAGTAAACATATGGCTGCGGGTATAGCGATTATATTGCTGGAACCTACCTATTATTGAAATAAAAACATGAAATAATATTAGTAAAATATTCAAAATATCTTTAAATCAATTTTTTAGGGGTTAATAATGTTTTAAATGGTCCGGAATTTTCCGAACCGATTTTTTCCGTTCTTTAAAATGGCTATCTCCATTTTTTGATATCTACAGGGTGAGCAAAGATATGAGGGCATCCTGGGGCAAACCTATGAAAATCACCAATTACTTTAAAACTGAAATAATAAACAACTTTTAAAGCCTATTTTATTAAAACAGTTTAACTTTCAAACATGTTTTCAAATTTTGGTTGCCACCGATTTAAAACGAAAGTTATAACTTTTTTCGACTTCTTTAATAACTATTTAAAAATCATAGTGTAAGGTATCATTAAACTTGTCTCTTTATCTAGAGTCTGTCCCAGTTCATAAATCTGGAATTACAGCGCCCCTTAGCGATTGTTGGCAAAACTAAGTTTTTTGTCATTCTTAAATCTTAATAAAAGACTTTAGTGTCACATATGTCAGAGTTAGCATGCTCATTTGCAGTTTATTTTATCTTAGGAGTATTCGCTGTTGTATTTACTCATCATTAATACAAAATACTAATGTTAATTAACATTACCATGAAGAATAAAAGCAGATAACTCTACTCACAAAATCTTTTAAAATCTTTAAATCAATTTTTTAGGAGTTATTAATGCTTTAAATGGCCCGGAATTTTCAGGATCCAAACCGATTTTTTCCGCTCTTTAAAATGGCTATCTTCATTTTTTGATATCTACAGGGGAAGCAAAGATATGGGGGGCATCCTGGGGAAACCCTATTAAAATCACCAATTACTTTAAAACTAAAATAATAAACAACTTTTAAAGCCTAGTATATTAAAACAGTTTAACTTTCAATCATTTTTTAAAATTTTGGTTGCTACCGATTTAAAACGTAAATTGTAACTTTTTCGACTTCATTAATAACTAATTAAACATCATAGTGTAAGATATCTTTAAACTTGTCTCTTTAACTAGAGTTTGTCCCAAATCATAAATCTAGGATTACAGCGCCCCCTAGCGATCTTTGGCAAAACTAAGTTTTTTGTCATTCTAAAATCTTAATAAAAGAACTAATTCATTATATATCAGAAACTTAGAGTTGTTTAAAAGAGTTTTTAATACTTCACTTTTTCCACTAATTTTGGTTGTCACCGCTAAATTGTGAAATCTATAACAATAACAACTTTTTAAGTAAGTTAATAAATAACATGGTGTAAGATATCAATAAACTTGTCATATTCTCCAGATTCTATCTCATTAAAAATCTTTTGATTAACAGCGCCCCCTAGCGACGATTTCCTGTACTAATACAAGAGTTCTCACAAAACTCAACTAAAAATTCTAAAAAATTAAAACATCAACAAATAAGAAGTTGATAATGAATTATTACAATTTATACCTTATTACTAATACTATTACTAAAATTAATTTACTTGTTACTTAAGCTTATAACAATCTCACTACTATTAATTCCTAAACAAACTTTATCATGTAAGGTATCGATTAACTAGTCTCACTCTTAAGAAATAATTCCTATAATCTAATAAAATATTAAACCGCTTCCCAAGCCTACTAGGGAATTAAGTAGACTTCATTAATTTACATTTTAAAGATGCTTTTTTTTTTCAATAAAAGAAAATTTTTTTTATCGGTCATCACGCTCAAAAAGTGTAACTTGAATTAATATCAAAGAAAAAGAAAAAACTTGAATTAATATCAAAGACAAAAAATAAATAAATAAATAAATAATTTTAATTGCATAAGTTGATAAAAAATGCCATGCAACAGCTTTACCGCGGCAGTCCCCGAGTGTCACACGTATTTTTTTTTCTTTTTTGTCACGTTTATGACATTGCTTTTTGCTGATTTTGTGTATTATTCCTCGATAGTGACGTCGTCCTATGCACACTTTTCTACAGATGTTGTTTAAGACTGAATCGTAAATGTGGAAATCTTCAGCGGATGCAAATGACGTCATTTTATATAAAACGTGTATTTAAAAGTCTTAGAACTGAAAGAAATTTTGTAGAAGGGCACCATCTTCACTCCGGAGATTTTAAAATACTTTACTTTTGAAAATAACTCAATTGAAAATAATATTTGTTTGAGTGTTAGGCTGAACAATATAAGATGCATGTTTTATTAGCCTCCGATGCTATTTCTTTCAGACAAGCTAAAAAGTATCGTGTCAAAAATTGTGGCCCACTTTTACTTACCTATCATACGTAGTATAGGGTAAGTCTTGCAATCGTTTTGAAAATCGAAAAGAAAAATTTTGTCGGATTTACACGTTTCAGATACTGGAGATTCCGAAAAACATATTTTTAGAAAAAAACATGCCGTCCGTCTGTCTGTCTGTAAGCGCTCTATCTCACGAACAAATGGAGATAGAGACTTAAAATTTTGTATGTACTTAGTAAGTAAAAATAGGACGAAGCCTGTTTAATATCAGTAACCTCGATTATCCGGAACAATTTTTTTCGGACTCTCGAAAAATTCTTTCTGATGAAATGTACATAAAAATTTTCGATCTTTTTTATTTTAAGGAAAGGACGTAAAAGGCAATAAAATAACACAAATTTTGCATCAAGAACGAAGTCGGTCGGATTAATAGTTGCCGAGATATTTGTAATCCTGTTTTCCACATTCTTCGATTTTTCATGACCCAGTATTTTCTTCAAATTTAATTCAAAGATATTTTCTAATTGGAAATGAGACGCTTAATCTGACGCAGTAAACTGTTAGTTAATATAATTATTGTTTTTTTTTTTTTTTGAGTTATAAAGATGTTTCTTTTACGCAATCCGGTACTACTTGTATACGAATTGAATATTTCCAACTGAGCGAAAAATTGCCCAGGCCGGGAATCGAACCCAGATATTTGGCTTACAAGGCCAATGCTTTACCTGTTAAGCTAGCCGGGCGATAACCGGCTGAGATTTTTCGCTCAGACAACCTTATTGGCCATAACATCTGGTCTGTCATTTAGACAGCTCGGAAGAATAAGCCGTAGGTAATGGAACTCCATAGAACGATGGATACGTAGATATACTATTATTTTAACACAATCTAACTTATTGGTAAAGTTAGCATACGAATTGAACATTTCCAACTGAGAGAAAAATTGCCCAGGCCGGGAATTAAACCCGGATACTTGACTTACAAGGCCAATGCTTTACCTGTTAAGCTAACCGGGCGATAACCGGCTGAGATTTTTCGCTCAGACAACCTTATTGGCCATAACATCTGGTCTGTTCGGGTTCGATTCCCAGCCTGGGCAATTTTTCGCTCAGTTGGAAGTATTCAATTCGTATGATAACTTTACCAATCAGTTAGATTGTGTTAAAATAATAGTATAACTACTTGTGCAGTTTGGTATTTTACATAATTTGTCGAAATGGGTTCATCAGCAATTCATTAATGGAGCTGATGTAATCTATGTATATTAAGAATATTTAAATTTTGTTTTGGAATTGCAATGCATTTTATAAATAGTTTTCACATATTTTATTTTCACATATTATATAATGCATATCCATGATGGGTGTAAGTATTACGGTGGCCCCCAACGACTAGTTTCGTAATCTGGCCGTTAAAATCTGGCCGAGATATTCATACAATTTTATTGTTAAAATGCATTTCCTTTTTCTCAGTCTATAAAAAAGCGTTTAAACTGAAGAAAAAATCTTTTTTTGATGAATCTAGTCAATGAAGAAGTAGCATGTCAAATTGTATCTCTTTATTATTCCGCAATTCCAATGTCTCGGAGAGACATTGTTAATCAATTGGGTATTTCACGCCGTTCTGTTTTCTTTTATATTGATAAAGAAAAATGAAGTTAGTTCATTGCATTCTAAACGGGGTCGCCCTTCTAAAAAACCTCTATCGATTTTTTTTTTTTTTTTTTTTTTTTTTTTTTATTGGAGGCGAAACTGAATTCTGCAATGGCAGAATCTACATTCAACTTGTATTTTATTTAGTTTTAATTTAAGATGATTTTTTCTTGTTATTATTTATTATTTATTTATTGTTAGAAGGGACAGCGATTTTTATTAAGGCCTAAGGATTAAAATGTGACGATTTTCAAACTAATAATGGGCCATTTCATAATACGATAGAACAGCTTTTTTACATATTACTTGCTGTTTTAACCTTTCCGGCACGGACGATTTTGTAGTAAAATGAGTAATTTTCGACTGCCACCGGAATTTGCAAACGACTTTTTTAGATATTTTGAATTCCTTAATTGAGGCTTCCATTGTAAAATAAAAATTTTATTAAAGTACTTGCAGTTACCCATGACTTCGTTCACATAACATTTAAAGAAGAAATAATTGATCAATCAAGCAAAAAATTTCGATGATGAAAAGCATGTGTAATTAACTTTTTATCGCGAATTTATGGTAAAAAACTTCTAATAATCCCTACTTGCTAATTTGTTTGCTGGTTAAAATTTTCCTTTCAGCGATTAATACTAATAGATAGAAACATTCTTGAATTCTTTTGTTCAGCCCTGTAGTTTTCAAAGTGCCTTTAATACACGAAAGTGTATTTCTAAAATTTAGTTCAAACAAAAATATTTCTTATTACTACCTAAATTACATTTTCAGAAATTATCATTAGAATACAACCTTGTATCCAGTTCTTTGCGGGACCCTATATATGATTTTATATATATACTACAAACATTTCTTAGTTTACTAAATGCAGTTCAAAATAAAAATGCATATTTTATCTAAAAACCATCTTTAAGTAAATTACGCTCATATTTAGTAACCTTTCCGAGATCTTTTGTGTAACCCTGTATATCTAAATTTAACTATTTATACTATTACCATTTATACTCTCCATTTAATATGAATACATTTAGCGAAACTTAAAAGCACATATCATAATTCAAAATGCATTTCATCCATGCAACAGTCATCATCCATCATATACAGTACTTCGAATATAATATATAATATTTGAAATCTTTTGTGTGGCCCTGTAAATGCTACGCACTTCGTATTATGCATGAAATAACTCACATTAAGCCTCAGCAACGTATATCAATTTAATTATACATGAAATCGTTTACCATAATTAAAATATGTAGGAAACTGTTCCTCCCTTTATTCTTATGCAATGGAATTCTTCTGTGTAACCCTGTAAATGAATAATAAGTGTCCTTTTCACTACATACTTTACAAAATGCATATTTTAGTGCACTTTGTAAATGCATATAAATTTGAATATGTTTCACAGGGTGTAACATCGTTAAATTTAATTAAAACGATTTTCCCCATAATGCCGTAATGTAAGGAAATTTTTTGACAATCTCTATAAATAAACTAATCATGGTAGAAACTTTATTTTCAATAGGTATTTGTGCTAGGTAAACGTTAAGAACGTCCAAAAATTCCATGGAAATCGGAGTATATTTACTGAAGTTAGAAAACGACCAGACAGACAGACAAACCGAAAGCATAATAACTTTCAACTTTGTTCGAAAGTGTTAAAAAATCGAGCCAAAAATATATTAATCAGTAGTTTTATTTTCCACCTTTTCCCTACAAAAAATTTCTTCCATTGATAATTATGAGTTTTGAATACAAATATTCATTTGTTTGTAACTTATAACTTCTTAATTAATATAAGTAAAGAATATTTCTGATTCATTTTAAATATGACGTCATTATTTATCTCGCTCCATTAGCTACTGATATTCATACCCATTGGCGCACCCACGGGGGGGGCTATGGGGGCTCAAGCCCTCCCCAGACCCCGAAACTAGATTAAAAAAAGAATGATATAAATTTTCTTAAATTTATAAAAAGTCATTTTAATTATTTTTAATACTTTTTACTTATCCATCATACGTAGTATAGGATAAGTCTTGCAATTGTTTTGAAAATCGAAAAATTTTTTTTGACGGATTTACACGTTTTAGATATAGACCGGGCGGCGGCGACACGAATGACTACATCATCGAGTTACGGGATGAAATCATAATGTAGGACAAGATTATTAGGTGTAGATTAAAGAATGACTGGTCTGCCTCGTCATTTCTTGGTACGATATGAGTAACATCGGGCGCCAACTCGCCATTTTGGCGTCACTTTCACGTCATCGAGTTACGGGATGAAATTGGTGCCAAATTAAAGCTAAAATAGAGTATTTTAAGAATACTTCGGTCTGCCTGCGCATATCCTGGTACAAACCCTCGGCAGACTGAAATTTATAACAAAAAAGAACATTATAATGTAAAATTCAATATGACTACATCATCGAGTTTTTCGTCATCTTTTGTTATAAATTTCAGTCTGCCGAGGGTTTGTACCAGGATATGCGCAGGCAGATCGAAATATTCTTAAAATACTCTATTTTAGCTTTAATTTGGCACCAATTTCACCCCGTAACTCGGTGACGTGAAAGTGACGTCAAAATGGCGAGTTGGCGCCCGCTGTTACTCATATCGTACCAAGAAATGACCAGACAGATCAGTCATTCCTTAATCTACACCCAATAATCTTGTCCTACATCATGATTTCATCCCGTAACTCGATGAACTAGTCATATTGAATTTTACATTATAACGTCATTTTTTGTTATAAATTTCAGTCTGCCGAGGGTTTGTACCAGGATATGCGCAAGCAGACCGAAATATTCTTAAAACATTCTATTTTAGCTTTAATTTGGCATCAATTTCATCCCGTAACTAGATGGTGTGAAAGTGACGCCAAAATGGCGATTTGGCGCCCGCTGTTACTCATATCGTACCAAGAAATGACGAGGCAGACCAGTCATTCCTTACGGTCGTATTCATAAAGAACTTCGACCGAGAGTTAAACCACAGGTCCAATAACTCCGAGTTGGGATTTTTAACCGAGAGTTGAAAACTCGTATTCGCCATCGACTTCGGATAAAAAGTTACCGAACCCGGAGTTCCTGGACCCCGGTTGAAAGAAGTATGCCTATTGGTTTAAAAATTCCCGTCTTTTTCGGTTTCGCGTCGCGACATTATTTTTGTTTTGTATGAAAAGCGTTTAAAAAATGAGGGGGGGGGGTTCAAAAAGAAGGAAAAACAAAGATTAAATGTGATTTTTTTTTTTTTCTTTACAAAATATATGGAGAAAATTAAAGCTTGCAGCCACTAAATATAGAAATTTAATTTATTGAAAGTTTTAATATTTTTTAAACAATTGATTCAATTACTTTTTTTTTCTTTTTTCAATTGATAAATGAGTTAGGTAAATGATATGAATCGTGTTAAC
>CAXHSM010000260.1:0-19000 GCA_964019185.1 Maratus speculifer | reverse complement strand
TAATTCACGCAATTTTTTATTTCTGTAATCATATTGAATAAAAAAACATAAAATTTCTCTTAATGAATTTTTAAATAAGAAAATGATTGTAAATACCATTTAAAATAACAGTATCAGGAAAGAATAAATTGCATTAAAATGACTTATTTTCCCTGTCCTCAACTTTCCTGATCCAAAAAAATAATTGTTAGATTCTTTTTATTTACATTCATGTTTAACATTATTATTATGGATATCCAATAGTGGCTTAGCCAGGCCATCACCTCCCTTTCATGAAGAAAAAATATATTGTTCTGAATCTTCATTTAAAAGAGAAAAATAAGGATAAATGCTAATTTTTGTTTTTATAGTATGTCTTTTATACTGATACCTAAATTCTTTTGCGTGCTAGTTTTTGAGAAAACACTCTTAGCTTGGTTTATTTCATGTTCATATTCTCTTTTAAAGAAAAAAAATCATAAACTTCCTTTTTTTTTTTTTTTTTTAAATCCTGCCTCTCACTACGTTCTGCTCTGTGAGAATTGATGTTGAATTATCAAATTTACTGGCGTTTAATGTATGCTTTTAAAAATTATTATTTGTAGCACAAATTGAGAAAAAAGTTGTCTTTTTCATAATATGTGATATATTGTTTAACAGTGAAAGATCCAAGAATTTCAAAGAAGAAAAGCTCATTCTACATTTATTTTTATTTGTATATATTTTCCTTCTTATTAAAAAAACATTTACATTTTCATAATACATATTTTTCTCCCACTTGATATTTTGTATGATTTCATACAGTTATTAAAAATATTGCTACACGCACTTGATTAACCTTTCGACCCAAAAACTGTCGCTAATCTGCAACATTAAATCCAATAATGAATTATCATAAATGTCAAATTTACTTGCCATTAAAATGTTAAACGTGTTTGTAACGTCATCAGGTCTTTTTAATTCAATATTTTATTTGTATTTTTTATTAATGTTTTACAAATTTATTTGTTTGTCCATTATTTAAAATTACTTCCAAGCGGTTTTTTTTTTTTTTTTTTTTGGCTTTCAAGTCTATATTTATTGTTTACATACATTTTATATTAATATACATCTATGTTTTTTGACTAAGACACACTGAATAGTGATTTTGGCTGAATGTTTGGAAAACAGGTGAATCGAATATTCGGCTAGCTGAATAGTAACTGTTATGCCAAATACCATATATTCGTCCAGCCGAATAGTAAGTATTTAGTTGAATACTGAATATTTGGCTGCTGAATACTTTTTATATTTCAAAGTTTAAAGCTATTAAAATGTTACTTTTTAAAACAATCATACATAATATTTCATAATAGAGATTTATATTTTAATAAACAAGAACTTTTTATAAGTAAACTTAATACTGAAAAAAACTGCCTTAAGTTATTTAAGAAAGAATTATGAGACTCTTTTAATTAATAAAATTATAAATTTCATTTTCTTCACTACAAATTAAAACAAGCATTTTAAAGTAAAAGAGAAATATTAAAAAAATGAGGGAGAAAAAATCCGGTCTCATAATTATTTTTTTTTTAAATAACTCAAGGTACATTTTTTTTTTCAATATAAAGTTTACTTATAAAAAGCTCTTGTTTATCAAAATGAAAGTTTCTTTTATTACTGTTTGTCCTAAAGAAACAGTAAAATCAAATGACGGCAATTCAATAAAAATAACTTTTCTACTTCTTTCGATTTAGCATAGAAGTTTTTAAAAGCATCCTACATTAATATCTGGATCTGGAATAAACGATCATTCTCAGAGATTATAAACATTCAGGATCTTAAAATCTGGCAAGAAACTTTCAGCGGCGAAAATATGGTCAAGATAAACAGTTTTTAATGAGAAAATCTCAATCTATTCCATTCATATTACAATATATTCAATCAAATATATACACAGTGCGAAATAGGCCAAAACTGAATAATTATTCACAACTTTATCAATAATGAGGATATTTTAGCAACATTTGTTTTATATTAATTTTGTTTATATTAAATATGATATTCAAAATGGCCGAATTTTGATCAGTAACACATTACAAATAGCATCAACTGAAATTTAATAAAGTAATGTCTAGCTCATAGTTTTTTCCTATGAATGATGTCATTTTCCAGCTCTTCTCGTCATATCATATTTCACTGAAATCAAATCATGTCAGTTGAAAATATAGTTATGATATCTTCATTATTGTTAAAGTAACAAAAATATAGTTTCACCTCAAATAAGATGAGATATAAATTTACTTGTAACTCAATAAGTTGAACACGAATATTTTTTTCTTGAACAAAAAAAATTGTCTGCCTTGATATCTTTTATCAACCCCAAAAGTTTTTCTACTTTTTTAAACATTGTTATTTGGGAAAAAGCCAGTGGTGCAGCCAAAATTCAGTTCTAGGGGGTGGGGTTGAGTTTCTGTTAAAGATGATTGCTGGTTAATGGAATCACTGATTAGAATATTCACTGTATAATATTTAAACTCAAGGAGCATCTGTATGGCAGGAAATCATCATTTTTTTAGCATAATATGTCTCAGAAAAGTGATTTAGTTCAAATAACCAATTTTCACTTAACTAATCCATGTCATAGACACTTTCATAATTTTAATTAGAATTTTTACCACGTAATTAAATGAAATCTGATTCAATAAAGCAGCGGATTCGAAATGTGCCAAAACATTTAAATATTATGTTTGCTTTTGATTCATATAAGTGACAATTATAGCGAACATTCTCAGCTCTGTGAGGGGTTTTAACCCCAAAATCACCCCCATGGCTGAACACTAGAAAAAACAACAGATTATTTATTAAACTAAACAAAATTTAGAAGCTTGCATTTGAAAATCATTTATTCCCATGAGAATTCTAATTAATCATCATTTTAATCCTTCTCATGGTTAATTTTCTTAATTTATGCATTACAAACAGCAAATAAATAATGTAAAAACATTCTGTTTTATTTAAATATGATTTTATTTCAGATTTTTTAAAATATACAGTAGACGCCTCCAAATCCGCACAGCTTGGGACCAGAGGTTGTGCGGATTTCTGGTCATTGCTTTGTTCATATTTTTTAAAAAAATAATTTGAATGTAATTCATTATAAAATCAAAAGTATAATGAATGCTTACAATATACTAAAATATTAAAATAAGTAATAAACTAAATTAATACAAATTTAAATAATTTTTTAAATGATTAAAATACCAGAGCTGCCAACTTCTATGCCTTTTTAAATGAGAAAAATGCGTTTCTAACCAGAAAATTTATTAAATAATATACGTTCTGTATTTATTTCAAGATTTGTAGTATTGCATACTCTTTTAACTTGTTAAATGAAATTTCTGGTTCGAATGGGTTTGTTTGGTTGTAAAAAGGCATAAAAGTTGGCAGCCATGAAATACTAAAAGCAAAGGTCAAGTTAATAATCAATAATGTACAATTAAATATTCATTTTAAAGACTAAATGTGTTTTTCCTAAATTATTCAATGAAACTTGCCTCATAAAGGTACATTACTAATTCACATCAGGATCATTAAATAAAGAAGCTTTATTTCAGGTTAGTTAGATTTAACTAAACAAGCTTGATTAATACATAAATATATTTGGTAAGATTGTGATTATCAATGATATCAGGAATATCTTGATTTTTTTCAGAAATAAATTATTCTTTCTTCATGAAGAAACATGAATTTAATAACATTAACTAAAATTACAAATTAAAAAATGTATTTAATATATATAAAACTAAAGTCAAATTTTGCACTTACATCTGAACTGAATATTTCATTGTTTACATCCGTAAATTATGTGCAGATTTTAGAGATTTGCAGATTTGAGGGAGTCTACTGTATTTATAAATTGACAGTTAATAGTAGAAATTGTGAATAGTTTTTAAAAATGTTTTTTAAGAGGTTTTGTCTGATTACTTAAAAAACCTCTGATATACTGAATACTTTGATATTCGACCAAACCGAATATTCTGTAGGCCATATAGTTTCATATTTGTCTTAACCGAACAGTTTGACATTTGATAATATGGCCAAATAATGTGAATATTCGGTAAGAGGTACCTAGACTAAATAAAAAGATTGTGGTTTAAAGAAAATGTTTTTTAAAATATAGTATGGTTAAAGAAAAAAAAAAAAAAACATTTGGTTTAAACACTAAAAAACAGTGTGGCATGCTGTTTTTTATGTAGTTTTTTTCTTTATTTGTGATGTTTCATTTACTTTACACATTATTGAAAAATGCAAAATCTATGTTATGCAGAAGCTACAAGTAAAGCTTTAGATAAATGATGAATTAATAAATTTGTAAAGTGAGAGATAATTTTAATCAATCCAACTTTTCTTATAAGCCATAAAGCTACATAGCAGGATAAATATTTTTTTGAAAATTAGCTGGGGAAGAAAAAACAAGTACTTAGTTTCCTTTCATCTTTTTCTAAGGATTTTAGTTTTAAAAAAAATCACCCAAATGACAGATTTGAGCAAAAATTAATTTTTATTTCTTAAATTACTTGATTAATTATGGATAGAAGGTGGTAGCACAAAAAGACAATCACCTCATCAAGTTCATGGCTGAAATTCCAGAATTAGTTAAAACTTGATTTGAATGGAAAGTTCAGTATCAGTCTCTGATGACTTATGTGGCACTTAATGTGTTAAATACTCTATTGCAACTATACCCAATCTTTTCTCAGGTCAAGTTCTCAGTATAAACATAAACAAAAGTGCTCCAACTGGAAGATATCAGCCGAGCTTCTGATTCAATGGAGGGCATTTGGATTTCTTCGTCATTATTAACAAATTTGAATCATTTTACATTATTTTTTTAATATATTTTTATGAATATTTCAAAATTTAAAGAAAGCGTGACAAGTATATGATTTTCAATGAAATTTTGTTTAAATAAATGTATGTTTAAGTTGTTTTCCACTGCATGAGTGCCTTAAATGGCAGTTTATTGCTTTTTTTGACGATCATGAAAATGCTACATTAGCAATGTTTTTGTTTTGAAATTACGAAGGATAATGTAACATAAACAGAAACGTTACTTATCTTATATATACTATAAATGTGAAAGTGTGTCCGAAAATTGGAATGAATTTGGCATCAAAACAAATAGATTAAAGTCTTTGAATCTTTTCATACAGATAAGTTAAAGCCCGGAAATGAACATAGGCTAATCTTTGATTTATTCAAATATTTTCCTTGATAATTCAAAATTTCATTATTTTTCATACAGAATCAATAGGCATTTTTTAATTAAAATTTAACCATTTTCCTTTCCTGTTGCCAATAAAATAGAAACCTAAAATAATTTCTCAGCGGCAATAAATTTTAAATTGAGCAATTTCCATGCAAAAAAATGAAAAAAGAAATAAAAGAAAAGGAAATAAATATGACGTCATATTTGAAATAGAAATAAGAATATTTTCTGTTATATAATAAACATGGATATTTCATTAACAAGAATTTTTCTGTCTCAAATGGCGACATAATTAGAAGTAAAAAAAATGAAAAATAATATTTTCAATGAAATGGAAAAATGTAACGTCATAGTTGAAATAAAACGGGTACTTTATAATAGTCGTTAAAAATACAAGAGGCATGATTATCAGTAGCTAATCGAAATGTAGTTACAAGTTTCTTACTGCATCTTTATATACATCTCTAAGGGGGCTCAGGGGTTGAAAACTTTTCAAAGAATCGATTTTTTTTATGATCTAGCCGCATCCATATTATTTCAACTTTAAGTCATGTTTTCTCAAAACTTGATTTTTGACGACTAACACCAAGATAAAAAAAATATTTGATGGAATGGCTTAATTTTTTTTTTTTTTTTTTTTTTTTTGCATGCATATAACATCATAATCTAGATTATGAATTAAGGATATAACTATCACTTAATAAAAACAGTATTAAAAAATCTCTCAAAGTTGAAAATTTTAAAAAATACAACATTTTTTCCATTAAAAATACTCAAAATATTAAACTATCTAAAATATATTAATTCATAATTTAGATAATGTTATATGCATGCAAAAAAAAAAAAAAAAAAAAAAAAAAAATTAAGCCATTCCATCAAATAGTTTTATTTTATTTTTTTTTTTTTATCTTGGTGTTAGTCGTCAAAAACCAAGTTTTGAGAAAACGCGATTTAAAGTTGAAATTATATGGATGTGGCTATGAAAGTGTTGATACATAAATGCTTATAACTCTGTTAAAAATGCAAATATTTTTATGCGGTTTTTTGCATTGAGTTAAGAATTAAATGATTAATCAAATTAGATCATTAAAAAAAATCTATTTTTTGAAAAGTTTTCAATTCCTGAGCCCCCTGAAGTCCTTTTATTCCATAAAACTATGGTTTAAATTTTTAATTGGCCATAATGATGTTTTAAGATATGTTTATAATTCAAAGTTTTGTGAAATTATTTTGAAAAAGCAGAGTTTTTCACATCAGTAAAATTAACTAGATCCTAAAGTTTGTAAGGTTTTTTTCACAGTCTAGTAACTATTGGTTCTGACAGATGTATATGCCACCACAATTTTTCAGGAGCAAGGGTAAGTGAAATTTTAAAATGGAGGGCCAAAATCACAGTCCGATGAAATCCAAACACCTCATTGGTCATTGAGTCACGTCCTTTTCAGAGAACAATCTCTTAACGGTAGGCGAAATGTCGCCTTACTCCCTTTTTTCGAAAAAAAAAAAAAATCGTAGCGTCAACTTTGATGTAAATCTTATCTGTTTGCATTTATAATCTATTTTTCACTCTCATTTTATATAATATCATCAAAATATCTTAATTGAGTTAATTTCGATGGTCTATCGTAAATAAATACAGACGGTAACAATTGCTTTACCCCTTACTCTTTTTCAAATGGAGAAACATTCGTGATTTTCACCTATACCACCCGACCAATGAGGTCGCTGGATCACACCTGACTGGGATTTTGGCCCTCCATTTTAGAATTTCGCCAAGGGTAAGACTTCTTGTTGATCCAGTTTTTTAGCTCACAGGCTATCAAAGCCTAAGAGCTTATGTGACCAAACATTCTATACGTGCGTAATGTGGTAACTCAAGATAAAAATATCAGATAAACTTGAAATTTTAGATATATGTATATTTTGATAAGGCACTTCCCTGATTAGTTTATGTTCACTCAATATGTATCAGAAAGGGAACGGGGCTAATGCCCCTCCACTTAATTTATATAAATGGGTTTTTCATACAGAATTATCAGTTTTCGTTCAAAAGTTAGATATGAGATCATTCCAATGAGACACCTCCATGGTTATTAGGTGTTCATTGGATTAGAACAAAGAGGGAGAATGGGGGGGGGGGGGGCGGGGGGGCACATGCCCCTCCCCTTAATTGATATAAATGGGTTTTTCTTGCAGAATTATCAGTTTTTATTCAAAATTTAGATATAGGATCATTCTGATGAGGTGCCTCTGATTAATATTAAGTGTTCATTGGATATGTATAACGAGGAGGGAGTCTAATGCCTCTCTCCTTAATAGATATAAATGGGTTTTTCATGCAGATTTATCAGATTTTGTTGAAAATTTAGATATAGCATCATTCTGATGAGGCACCTCCATGACAAGTATTGAGTGTTCCTTGGATAAGTATAAAGAATGGGGGGGGGGGGGGCTAATGCCACTCCGCTTGATTTATATAAATGATTTTTTTCTTTACAGAATTTATCAGATTTCATTGAAATTTTGTACATAGCATCATTCTGATGAGGACAAATCCATGATTTATTTTGAGAGTTCATTGGCAAGTCTAACAAGGAAAAAATGGGAGGTAACTGTCCTTAATTTAGGTTAATGCGTTTTTCACACAGAATTTATTGATTGGCTTCAAATTTTGGATGTAGGTTCATTCTGATAAGGTACTTCCCAGATTTGTTTTGGGAATTCATTGGATAAGTATAAATGGGAAATCAGTGAAATTACCCCTCTAAATTTAGTTTTTTTTTTTTTTTTTTTTTTTTTTTTTTTTTTTTTTTTTTTTTTGCAGAAAAGTTTTCAAGCATTATTAATACATTCAATTGATGCTGGTTTTATTTGAGTTTCATATTTGCCTCATGTTGGTGGCTCGTTGAAAATATTCCATCATGTGCTGCATTTGTAGCTTAACTTATAGCGAGAACACAGGGTAAGGAATTTCTTGCATTTTTTTTAAAATCTCCTTACTCTGAGTGAGAAATTCTAGGCTGAGTATCGTTCCATGTAGTTTAGTCAGTAGAATGTCAGTTGCTATGCTGACCTGGTTCAAGAAATTGCATGGGGATTTTTTCAATTGGTTGGCATTTGTGCCACCTAAAATAATTTTTTTTTTCTACATACGTATACATGAAATTTAGATAAAATCGTCTTACAGTGAGAAAATCCAAATGTAAAACTAACAAAAAGGTTAAAGAACTTTAATCTACAATCAAAATAGAAAATGTAAATACAATACAAACGCTGTTAGAATTCAACATTAGTTCTATGCAAATAAGAAACTTTTAAAAAAAATGCTCACATAGGTTTAACAATTACGTTCTAGTTTCTTCATGTGATGACTACTGTAGTCTCACACTCGTACACTAATGTTAAACATACAGAAGCCTTTTTTTTTTTTTTTTTTTTCAGAATTCTTGCTTAAATTATGTTTATATATATACATACATGATACTTGAGGTTGATGTCTAACTTGGATTTTGGATTTTTTAAACTTTGGTTGTATTGCTTTAATATGAGCATATTTTAGATTTCAGAATCATCAGGGTTGTTTGGTTTAAACCACGCTGGTTTAAACCGTGGTTTTTTTAAAAAAACCATGCTGGTTTTTTTTTAATTTGTTTTTTTTCCCTTTTTTCCAATGTTTTCATTTATTTTACACATTATTAAAATGTGCAAAATCAAAGTTATGGAATAGCTACAAGCAAAGCTAAAGACAAATTAAATTTTTAAAGTGACAAACATCTTTAATCAATCTAATTTTTTTTACTAGCTATAAATTGACATGCCAAAATATTTTTCTACAGTGAACTGTGGAGGATAAAAAAAGGTAGTTAGTTTTAATTCTTTTTTAAACCTTTTATTTTTTTAAAAATGTAAAAATGGCATATGCCAGCCAAAAATGCAATTTTACTGCTTAGATAGCTTGATTATGATTTACTAAGGATTGCATCATGTATCAAAGCATCAATAATGACATAATCATAAGTCATTATTTCCATTGGTTACTCTTGTTCTGTATGCTAATGAATGATTGGCTATGAATTTTCTCTGTTCCATAGTTATTGGTTTTAGTAAGCTTTGGTTTTTCTTAGATTGGATTTGCGGTTTTTACATTATTTTTTTCTGTTTCTAGTTACTTTGTATTGTATTTTATTTTAAGAAAGCTACTTATATATATTGAAATAAAAGAATATCTAAAACTAGAAGAAAGGAAAATATAATCTGGTTTTCATTTGAGGGAATAAGAAATACATCAAAAACATGTTTAAGAGCCAAATGTAAAAATTGCATGCAATGCAAATGCTGTAAAATTAGCTCTTCCTTATAAAGTAGGTGTGATTCATTTTCAGATGCGTTAGATGTTTACCTTAAAAATTGCCCCACTTTACTTAAAATTTGTGTAGAAAATAGGAATGTTATTGATAAAAATATTCAAAAGCTCGTATGTCTAATTTTTATTTTAAAAGAAAAGTTGAAGATATGTTTAAACTGTTAAATTCTATTGCAGTTGTCCTGGATAATATCTAAAGTAATAAGTTCCATTACTAATTCAGTTTATAATTGGACAGGTCTTCAAAAAATATTAAGAAGAAAAAAATTTAAATAAAGAAGTCTCATAGTTTTTTAGTCCAGGTATAAAATGGCCCTAACACCCATGCCCTTTTAGGTATACATGCTTGAACCACAATACAGTCAAAGTGAACTATGTGAACAAGAAAAAAAGGATACATTAAATTTTACAAAACAAAAATATCCATGTAACTCGATGCTTGCACAGATAATAAAATTTAATGCTAAATCTTCACCTTTTGAAGAACAAAGAAAGAGAAAAAATAAAGTCTGTATTTAAAATAATAATAATAATAATTTTTCTAAGCCTATGTCTCAATTTGTGTAAGCATTACATTCGTTGATGTATCAAGTAAGTCAATACACATGTATTTTTTAGCATTAATAAAATGCATATTGATATTTTTTAATTAAATATATTTAGTAAGAGATTAATAATCATTTGTTGATGTTAATACTGTAAATAATTTCTAAATTATGCACAAGAAAATGTTTTCTATTTCAGCTTATTTCTGTTAATTTAGTAAAATATGTTCGTTTGCCCTTTACTATGTTCTTCATTATCAACCTGCATATAATTATTTCTTAAATTATTATCTAAAAGGTTTATCTAAGTATACTAATAAATTAATAGTTTTTTTTTACACAATGAATATTTCCCTATAGAAACCTAAACTTATAAGATAATTTAATTATAAATTTTTATGCTTTAGTTATTTAATTATCAAAAAAATAAATACTAATGTGAATGTTTAACATTAATTAACTATTAATTACAAAATATCCTCATGACTTTCTAAAACTCAAGTTATTTTTCTTGCAAATGCGATTTAAATAATGATTTAAAAAAATCCGGTTTAAACCAAAAAAACCTGGTTTAAACCAAAAAAACCCGGTTTTTTGGTTTTTTTCAAAAAAACCGGTTTTTATACCAACCCTGAGAATCATTTCGAAACTATCTTCCAAAAATGAAAGCATCTGGATATAAAAGAGAAAAATGTTTCCAAACTCAAAAAAGTATAAATACAGAACATTAAATATCGATCACAAGCACCTCATGAATATATATATATATATATTTGTGAAGAACGCTTTCATATTTTTACCACAAAGTGACTAATGTAGTAACTTAATTCTGCAATTTTAAATGCTTCAGTTGTAATAAAACTTGCCATAAAATCTTTGAAAAGGAAATTTGTCTGTAATAGAACTCAGTCTTGAATGAAAAAATTCTATATTTTTGTCAGAGAAAATATCAGCAATTATACCTGCTACTGCTAAGATGGAAACCTGTATAAAGCTGAATATTTTAAATTTCTTTTTTTTATTCCATTTTCAAGATTTTATGAATCAATATTTAGAAAAGTATTTTAAATTTCAAAATAGTTCGCTATTAGAAACTTAGTAAATTGTTCTTTGTAAAGGAGAGGAGGGAGGGGCAAAACTATGTTCGCCTTAGGTGCAAATTATCACTGTTTAAAAAACTTTATATCAACTGACATTTTAAAGAAATAGTTATTTAAAAAGTAACAAATTATTTTGATATTTTCATTCAACTTCAATTCATAGACTCCAAAAATCAAATTGCACAAAATAGCATGTATCTTCAACTCTATATGTTTTTGCGAATTCTTTCATTTAAAAGTATAAATTTAGACCAAATGGAATTAAAAATATAAAATCATTCTAATGTGGGGTTCATACATCACAGATCTGGGTTATGCTGCATGGGTCAGCTAGTTATTTTATATCTTAACCATTTTGTTATTAAAAATAAAGAAATAATTAAAAACAATTCTTGCACTATTGGTTTACATGATAAACAAGTAAATATTTGAAATGAAAATGACATTTATAATAAAAATATATTCACATGAAAACAGCAAATTTTTAATAAATTTTTTTATTTGAAAGTACAAATTACAGAAACAAAATTTCTTTGTTATAAATATTATTACAGAACAAATTTATTATTGAATACTATAATGATTACTACACATTAAATAAAACAATCTGTGTTACAATGGCATATGATGATGACAGTATGCTTTGCAGAAAATTTTATTGATCTGCAGAAACAGGTATTTAAATTTTAATCTGAAAGAAATATCTGTAAAAATAAACTATGTAAATTATGAACTATTAAGGCAGTATTTTGTAAAGAAGCAGGATAATCAATGTTCAGTTGGTATGATCAAGAAGTACTAACATCAAGTCTGAAAAGAATGTTTCTTGATATACCTATTTAAAAAAAAAAAAAAAAAAAAATCATTCCATTAATAGAATTAAACTGTACATAAATTAAAAAATCAAAATATATTAAAATTTATACATAAATATTTAGCGAGACAAAAAGAAAAATGTCTCATTCAAACTGAAAGAATATATTAGATTTGAAGATATCAGAAATACAATAACTTACACTCATGTTCTATTAAAAAGAAAATCTTTATTGCTTATGCATCAAAATTTCTGAAAGCTTTGTAATGTATTTAGAGTACTGTATTTACTATTTAGAAATAAGAAAAACTTATTGTGTGGGCAGAATATAGGCAAGCAGAATAGCTTTCAGGAAAGTCAAAACTGATATTACAGTCTAACTTGTCTATGTTGAAAATCTGCATATGTTGAATTTTTCCAAACCTGCTTATCTTGAATTTTTGGAATAAATACTACAGTGAAACTCGTTTAAGATACGAATCAAGGGACCGAGAGCATTTCGTATCTTAAGCGGGATCGTATCTTATCCGGATTTCATAGATTCTCGAATAATAATGCATATTAAAGACAGTGCACAATGTTATTAACGTAATTTTAGCCATTTATAACTCTTATTTTACCCATTACTAACACTTTTTAGACATTCTAGAAAATTTGAATTTAAGATATTGATTGAAATAAAGAATAATTTTATTTTTCTCCAAAATTTTATTGAATATCTGTTTGTACAGTAAAAAAATTAAAATGCCTTTATACAGTATTCTCTGCCAAATTAAAAAACAGACAATAAGATGAAAATTTTGTTAATCTTTAGAAAAAATAACTAAAATACATTACATACTTAAAGGCGAAGAATAATAAATTGTCATAATAATTTTTTGAAAGACAAACTAAATGTATGCAAGGAACAATAATCATTAGATACATTATAAAAATCATGATGTAGTTTTAGTTTCTTGAGAAAATGTTATCTTGATTTGGTGCAACGTTAGGCGAGAATTTATTAGGAAGTTTTCTCCCTTGTTGATGTGGTAGAAAATTTTTCAACGAAGAGACCAGCATCCATCGAAGAGGCATACAGTTGCAGTAAGCTAAACGATCTCATTACAGTTGGGAATGATGGTATGGTTGGTACATCTGTTTCTTCATTTACGTCGTCTTCTAACTCTTTCTGAAGACCTAGGTTAGTTGAGAACTTTTGACGTTCGTGATTATATCTGCAATAGAGCGAACTTCACTTGTCACAACGTGATCGTTAATTTTGCCAAAAAGTCCATATCTTTGTATTCTTCTTGCTACTGCTCTTACTCTGTGGTGTTAATATTTTGTAAAGTGCCCTAAAAAAGTAAGTGACAAAAAGAAACTCATAAAAAAGCACTCCCGAGGACGATTTATAGTAATAAAAATAATATAATAATAAAAAATAGCTAGATAAGAGATACAAAAAATAAAAAGCATAAAAGTATAGATGGATTTCACTAACAACTTTCTCATTCAATCAGGAGAGGGAGCAACCAATGAAATTTCAGATCCATCCACTTCCCAAGTGTAATGGTAAAACAAATAAAAGAGGTTGTTGTTTTTGTATTTTGTTGTAAAAGGAGTCTATCAGAATTCCGCGTGCAAAAGCAGCGGAAAAGAACATATTTTAGAGAGAAAAAAGGTTAAAAGAAAGTATCTTATGAAAAATAATTGAGATTTTACATATTCTGTCCTAAAAACACGCGATATACTGATTTCATAAGCACCATTTCGTATATTAAGCGGGTTTTTTGACATCAAGGGACCAATTTTCTTCGTATATTAAGCGGGATCGTATCTTATGCGTATGCATATTAAGCGGGTAATTTTACATGGGTTTAAGAGCCCACAATAGTCACAGGAAAAGTACACAAAAAGACCCGGATGACCATGTAAAGTCTATGGGAGCGTTCTTTTCTAATATCTCGTTCAAGTTTTAATATTTTGACCTGATTTTTTTTTGCATAAAATAATTCAGGATGATCCACAACCGGGCTAGTTTTTACTTTTTCGATTTTGGTTACATATTTTTTATGTTATGATAGTTTCAGTTTCAGAACCGGTTTTGAAAATTAAAGTAATTTTTTTAAAAAAATCTAAAACCAAAATCAAAAAAGTAAAAACTAGCCCAGTTGTGGATCGTCCTGAACTATTTTATGCAAAAAAAATCATGTAAAAATATTAAAATTTGAACGAGATATTAGAAAAGAACGCTCCCATAGACTTTACATGGTCATCCGGGTCTTTTTGTGTACTTTTCCTGTGACTATTGTGGGCTCTTAATAGGCAGTTTTCAAGGGACCGAAGATAATTCGTATATTAAGCAGGCGTATCTTAAACGAGTTTCACTGTACTTTTCAATTCAAGATCTGATCTTTTTTATTTTAAAAAAATAATCCCATTACAGCCACAATAAATGTTTGTAACTCACTAGTTCTCATTTCCGGGCATTTTTAGGAGACATATGCCCCTCTCAGCATGGTAGGTGTTGCTGAGAGATTGTGCAGGAACTAAATGTTAAACCAACGACAGTGTTCTCTTCAAAATTCTTATTTGCATTTCGGTACTTTAAGCTTTTTTTTTTTTTTTTTTTTCGGCATTTGTTACTTGAGGCTGATGTAACCAAAATTCTTCCTCCCCTCCCCTTCAGATTTTTTCCATTTGAAGGCTTTTTTAATTTTGGAACAAGTTCTGAAACAAAATTTTCTTCTGAAAAACCATCTTAAAACAAAATAGTACAACAATATCCAATTCGACATTGATCTCAAATAACCTATGCAAAACGGATAAAAATAAATAAAAATATACAAATGCAAATGAGAAATTTGTAAAAAGAAAACTGTCATTGATTTAATATTATTTTGAAACCATTTTTGTGTAAGAGTTAAAGTACTCTAAGTTTATTATACAGTGTTATGAAACAGAATTCCTTTAAGAAGGGAAATAAATTTAAATAATAACATTTACTTTACAAGTTTTCAAAAAAAAAAAAAAAAAAAAAAAAAAAAAGGAAATTATTTCTGTTTATTATTTATTTAAATAGATTCATAAATTTAGAGTATAATTTAAAAACACCTGTGCTACAAAGATAATATTCCAACAATAACATTATTTTTGTGTAAACAAATTATTACAAAAAAAAAAAAATAAAAAAAAATAAAAATAAAAAATAAATAAATAAATGCTTTTAACTGTAGGATTAAGAGGCTACTTCATTCAAATAAAAAGACACTTTGCTAATATTAATCCTGTGGAAGAAATCATAAATATTCCACACTATATCTTTTTTCATAACTCAATCCACCCTCTTAAAAGTGAACTTGTATCTCCAATGATAATTATAGCATGTCATACAATTTAAATTAATATTTTGATATTAACCTTTCGCCGGGCACACAAATTTTCATCACATGAACCGGCGTGTATTGCAAATTGTACAACAGGTGAAAAAGAATAAATCATTGCTGCTTTATTTTAATTTTACAAATAATTTAACTTACAAATATCATAAGTTATCTCTGATCACAATTTATGAAAATATTCCACAAAACTTATTTTAATATAAATATTAAAGCAGACGTTTAGATATATAAAAAGTTTCTTACCACTACAATCACAAAAAATAAAAACTAATAAGGAATTACTAAACAATAATTAAAGGTGTTCTTAACTGCTTTGCTCAACAAGTGCAAAATGTTTTGACACAAACTCATTTTTTAACAGAAAGTTATAAAATTGGAATACCTAACTATGGAAGCGATTTTGAATGGAACTTAGTTTTCTATTTTATGATAATTAAAATATCTATTCAGTTTTAAGCTATTTTGATCACATGATCACCCGCTTTTCGACCGTTTTTTCTGCTTTTGTTGGGAAATGGGCTCAAAAACGTCAACTTTGAAGGCTTGTTATGAAAGGTCTATTGTGAATTTAAAAAAACAGAAAATTGAGTGCAACTAGACAGTTTCTGAATAACAACCCTGCTAGTATCATGCATTTCTGAACAAAAATAAAGCATGTTACAAAGTTGCCCTTTTTGATTTAAGAACACCCTTAAGTAATTTCGGATTTACAGAATTAGTCATATTTCATCTATATTAGTTGCTTCACGTATCAAGCATAAGATTTGCTTATTTGAAGGCTGTTTGCAGATAAACCTTGTACATTTCATGCACTGTTAACAGATTGAAATGATAGTTGCAACTAATTGTGCAATCTGAAATAGAAAATAATTTCAGAAAATGGAAAAAGAGAATCCAATATGGTTATTAACATCCTCTACGGCTTGAATTTTGTTTTAAAGAAGAAAGTGCATACTTTAAGAGTATAAGACGTTATACTTTTTACAATGGGCGCCCAACGGAAGGTTAAGTTCATTTGAGATTAGGAAAGTTATATTGAATGTACAATTTTAGATACCCATATTAAAATGTTTTTGTTTTTCAGTAAATAGCTTAATTTTATGCTGGTGTCTGAAAAATTTCATCCATTAGAAATATTTGCATGTAACTGTAAAAATCTTTGCAATATTTTAAATGCCACATTAGAATTGATTGCTTAAAAAAGTTAACACACTTAACTGATGAATAACAATGCATATGATGTACATTCAAGCACATTTAAACAAATCTTACAGTAGTCGATCAATAGTCATGCCAACATGATTAAAAACTAAATTATGTCTTAAAAGTTTTGATGTTTTAGAAATTATATACTGAAACTTTAAGCAAAAAATGGACAGAAAAATAAAAATAAACATCAAATGATAAAAGAATACTTGCAGTTTTAAGTTATACATTACTAAGTGGTTTAAAAATAGTAGTTTAATTAGTTTCAACAGAACTTTTATTTGAAAAGTTATCGTTAATAACAATGCACAGTAGACTCCCTCAAATCCGCACTCCTAAAATCTGCAACTCTCTAAAATCCGCACATATTTTACGGATGTAAACAATGAAACATTCCGTTCAAATATAGATGCAAAAATTTATTTTTTCAGTTTTATATCAATTCCATCCATTTTTTAATTTATAATTTTTGTTAAGGTTATTGAATTCATGTTTTTTCATAAAGAAAGAATAATTTATTTCTGAAAAAATAAAAGATATTGCTAATACCATTGGTAATCACAATCTTACCAAATATATTTATGTATAAATCAAACTTTTTTAGTTATTATGTCTGGCTAAACCTGAAATAAAGTTCCATTATTTTTTGATCCTGATGTGAATTAGTAATGTACCTTAATGAGGCAAGTTTCATTGAATAATTTAGAAAAAACACATTTCCTCTTTTATAATGAATGTTTAATTGTACATTATTGATTATTAACTTTACCTTTCCTTTTAGTATTTTAATCATTTTAAAAAATACCTAAGTTTTTTATTATTTTAGTTTACTTTTTTTTAAATATTTTAGTATATTGTATGCATTTATTATACTTTTGATTTCATTATTAATTACATTCAAATTATTTTTTTTAATGTAAACAAAGCAATGACCAGAAATTCGCAAAATTCTAAAATCCGCAAAACCTCTGGCCCCAAGCTGTGCGGATTTGAGGGAGTCTACTGTACATGATTTCATGAGCATTTTACATAACAATTAGAATTATTTCATTACCACAAATATAATTATCTGTTCATAAAACAAAGAAAAATTAATTTCTTGTAAACACTAACTTTACATGTTTGTACCTATGTTTGAAACATTAAACAAGAAATTTTAAATATGTACATAATTCAATTTTATACGTCTTATAATTGAATGATATATTTTTTGTCTTTCTTTTTTCATATAATTATTCTTAAATTTATAAGAATAAAATAAAAAATAAATAACATTGTCAGCAAAACCTTGCATTTTAAAAGTACAAATTTCACAGCTTTTATACTTTCAAATTTGTAAACAAACCAATGCCACCAAGCATAAGAGCCAAAAGTAAGGGTCAACATAATGCATTTTGCTCTTATTAAAATATATATGCAGTATTTATTTTGATATATATGTACTAATATATATAAGTATTTGCATTTTAATGACTTACCAAAAAAGAAATATAAATTGAAGAACAAGTAATTCCTTGCCAATTTTCACGACAAATGGTGATTTCTCATTGAGGGTTCTTCATTCAGGACTCTGGAAATTTAAAAAGTTTGGTTAGTAAAAGGAGGTATTCTCTACTTCATATTGTATTCAACAGCAACAGCTTCTGCTCTTTTTTTAAATGAATTAACAGCTCATATTCAATTTCCACTAAAAAACTAAATCTACTCATGTAAACAGAGTATGGCTGGAAGTACAAATACAACCCACTACTACTTGGCATGACTTTTACAGAGAATTTGATCTGTAAACAGATACTTTTCTATGGGAGGGATTTCTAGTTTCGGCACTGGGGATCTCTGTGGCTCTGGGGGGGGGGGGGGCACAGTATACATTTTTGAAAGGAAATGGCACCCTTTTCACCATTGAAAGCACAAAATCTAAAATCTTCCAGGGGAGGGGGGCAGTTACTCCATTGCTCTGACCATCCTCTGAATTCAACGCTGTACAACACAATTGTCTAATTTTAAATACAAATTTTTTTAATTAAAAAACATTTAATAAAGGAATTTTTAAAATGAAAATAAATTTTTATTGAATTTAATAGAAATAAACCTCCAGCTACTTTGAAAATCCAAAAATTGAATAAAAGCACAGTATTTTTATTTGTAGAGATTAATTTTCTACAAATGATTAAAGATTAAGATTAAAATTAAAGATTGATATACCACTGCATCAAACCAAGCAACAAATTGAGTATCAAGAAGTATTTTTTGTTTTTTAATATTTAAAGTATTTTTGCAGTTTCACAGTCAGTTGGCACATTTTATCACATAATCAACAAAATTATTGTTTATATTTGTAAATAACTCTTATACAATT
>CAXHSM010000259.1:0-42000 GCA_964019185.1 Maratus speculifer | reverse complement strand
ATCTTTTTCAAACCAAAAAATTGATAGAAACATTGCGCAATTCGTAAATAATTTCCTCCGTTGTGCAACAAATGACAATTATCATGGCATCATAAATAAAGTTAAGTGCTCGTTAGAGTGACCTTGGAAACAGTGATTACGAGTGAACAATTACAGGTTTACAAAAACTGTCAAAACTTTCAAAATGACTCTTTTTTATTAATAATTGTTTCTATATTATGATTTATGTATGTATCGATTTAAATTCATTCTGTTCTCTGTTTTGTAGCTTGATGTGAGCACTATCCTTTTTGCTGTGTTTGGTTTTCTCGCGTGTGAAAATTAAAGTAGAAAATGAAGAAGTGTGTATACAATAATTTGTGTGTGTGTTTTACACTTACCATATAATAATATTATACGTCTTTATCAAGATGAATTAGTGCAGTGTATAGATCAAAATGTGAATATGCCCGGTTCCCTTCTCCTATGGTGGATTTAATTGTTGGATACTTCAATGAAGAAGAATTCATCGGGTGAGTACCATTTACTCTCCTATTTAATTCTGATTAATGATAAGAAATGAAGAAAAACTATTGTATTGAGGATATAGTGACAACTCACGCCATTATTAAGACAAACGTCTTTCAATGATTATGAGAACGATCTAAAAAGATATATCAATTTGATAACATAGTGATATACTAATTTCACACAAATAAAAAATATCGAATAAAAAAAAAACAAATAAAAATATAAGCTTAGAATGGCTACATTAAAAGATAATTATTCAATTGAAAAATTGACAGCAACGAATTACAGTACATGGAAATTTAAAATTGAAATGCTCTTAACTAAAGAAGAGCTGTTCCATGTAATAACCGATAATCCACCGACCCCTTTGACCGATCAATGGTCCAAAAATGATAGGAAGGCCCGGGCATTGATAAATCTAACTATCGATGATTCACAGATAACCCACGTTAAGAACCTACAAACTGCTAGACAAACATGGGATGCATTAAAAGAAATCCATGAAAGATCAAACCTCACAAGCAAATTGTTTCTCCTTAGAAAGTTATATAGTATAAAATTAGCAGAAAATGGAAATATGATAAATCATATTACAAAAATAATGGAGCTCGTTGATCATTTGGCAGCTATAGGCGAAATAATTGATAATCACCACATTTCCGCGCTCCTCCTGTGCTCTCTGCCCCAGTCTTATGATAATTTAATTACTGCTCTCGAAAGTAAAGAAGAAGCACAATTAACTCCGTCATATATTAAAAATAAGTTGATTGACGAGTTTAATCGTCGAAATGAAAACTATGAAAGTATTGATAATACAGCGAAAGCTTTTAAAGCTCAGAAAAAGTTTCCAGCTAAAAAAGAATCAAAATATTGTTCGATTTGTAAAATGAGAAGCCATAACACACAAGAATGTTGGCACAATAAAAACAAAACACACACAACACAACAAAATCAACACAACAAAAATTACAAAAAACACTATTCTACATCACTCGTTTTTCAAAGGGGTGAAAACAATTTTAAGAATGAACAAGCATCGGAATCGTATAACAGGTTTAATCGCTATGAAGGAAAAAACAATACATGGAGAAACAGCGAAAACAAAGATTATGCATTTATAACACAAGGGATAGAAAATAAAACATTCATTGTGGATAGCGGTAGCTCAAGTCACATTGCATCCTCTGAATCAATGTTTACAGAGATAAAATCGAGGAAAAAAACAAACGTGACTATCGCAAACGGAAAAAAACTTATTGCTTACGGTTCAGGCGATGTAAATTTAAATACGCTGACATCGGATAATAAAATTCATAAAATAACACTTAAAGATGTACTTCTAGTACCTGAAATCGAAACGAATTTACTATCAGTCAGCAAAGCAACCCAAAACGGATGTGAGATTGTATTTAAAAATGACCGATGCTCTTTCAAACTTAACGGAGAAATCTGCTTAGAAGCACAAAAGGTACACTGCAAATCCCGGCAACACAATACGAAACGCCAAATCAACACCAAAAAGGTCCGACTTTTGCACGCGAAAAATGCGTTGATAATGTGTTTCATGGTGCTTCTCGCGTTGTAATAAGCGTTTGCCGCAGGTGTTGTATAAAGCGTTCATGTTCCGTTTTTCGAAACACATTTTACACGCATCACTTTTTTAAACGCATTATCATCACAATTTTATATACACATTAATACACAATGTTTTGCATTTTTCGTTGCATTGGAAGCTCATAACGAGATGCGTATGCGTCAGGAAGCATATTTTGACAGGGATTTCAGGTTTATCTCTTGATTTAAATCATAATTTCCCGAAAAAAATGTATTGGCTTCTCCAATCTTCTTTGCTAGAAACTGATTTTGGCTAAAAGACATGGTGGTTTATTTTATTTAATTCTGTGGGGTTTTAAGGCATCGTTTTAATTTTGGTCATTTATTTATTTTAATCTCTGGTTGTTTCTGCATTTAGAATGAGGGTAACTGTCCACAATAAATGTATTATACAGTTGTATATTTATGCATTTTTTAAAGAGGCGCTTTCTTTTTTCAATAGTTAACCCATTTTTTCATTTTGTTTTTCAGTTACCCCACCCCTTCCCTTCTACCCCTATAGATTTTCTCTTTCATTGCTTCTTCCTCTTTCTTTCCGTCCGATCTTTTCCATTACCATGACCAAGACAATATGTCCTTACTTAAGGCTTCTATCCCTACTGGCGAAGACATTTAAGGGTTAAAGCTAAGTTTATGGGGTGGTTATTTTCTGATACCTCATTTGTAATTCAATCTTTTTTTTTTTTTTTTTTTTTTTTGGGGGGGGGGGGTGGGGGCTATAGTTGTGGTCTATTTCTACATTGCTTCTTATTTACTTTCCGATTTTGTTTGCAGATATTTTTAGAATGATACTTTCATTTTTGGAACTGGTTTCGAAAAAGTAAATAACCTTATAAAAATATCTGCAACCAAAATCGAAGAAATAAAAAAGAAGCTACATAAAGACGTGCGGACCTAGACTATCGAATAAATATTAAAAAAAAGTCAAAATGCAGACGAAATATCAGAAAATAACTTCCCTATGAGATTAGCATTAGCTGGCAAATGTCTTAGCATACAGAGAAAGATGTTGACATGTTGCTTAGATAGTGATAATGATGAAAATGAGAAGGGAGAAAAGAAGGAGAAATAAAAGACAAAATATATAGGGGTAGAAGGGGAGGGGTGGGGTAATTGAAAAACAAAATGAAAAAAATGGGTTAACTATTGAAAAAAGAAAGCGCCTCTTAAAAAAATGCATAAATATGATAAATTCATTATGATATTCTGTATGATAAATTCATTGTGGACAATTACCCTCATTCTAAATCCAGAAACAACTAGAGATTAAAATAAATAAATGACCAAAATTAAAACTATGCCTTAAAAAAAAAAAAAAAAAAAAAATATCCCACAGAATTATAAAACACAAACTACCATGTCTTTTAACCAAAATCAGTTTCTAGCAAAAAAGACTGGAGAAGCCATTACATTTTTTCGGGAAATTATGATTTAAATCAAGAGACAAACCTGAAATCCTTGTCAAAATATGCTTCCTGACTTATACGCACCTTCTTATGAGCTCCCAATGCAACCAAAAATGTAAAATAATGCGTTTTAATGTGTACATAAAATTATGATGTGAATGTGTTAAAAAAAGGGCGATATGTGCAAAATGAATAACTATACAATTAATACATAAATATATATAGTATAAATTCATCAGTGACTTGTTATAAATCCAGTTTGTAGATATTTTTAGCCGTTATATACAGCCATTTGAGATAAAATTAAAAAAAGACCGCAAAACTAACTACACATTTAAAAAAATCCCACAGAATTAAATAATATAAGCAAACTTTCTAACCAAAATAATTTGCTAAAAAAAGGGGGGAGGGGAATAAACAATGCATTTCACCAAGAAATTATATTTTGAATCAAAAATCAACTAAACCTGAAATTCCCACTGCAAAACGGAATGCCAAAGCTTTATGCTCAATGTAACTTTATGAGCTGCCTCCCAGGTAGGAAGGGAAACGTGTGAAAGTCTTTGCGAAAATATGACAAACCATTTGTGTCCGACTTCATGTGACAGCTTCATAGATTGTTTGGATTCATCCAACATGGATATTCTTAGTGAAACTGGATATGAACAGCAAGAAATTGATAGATTGAAGTCACAGTAAAACAATAACATAACCAAGATATCCATACAATCACAAACTGATAAAAACACACACACGTCATCTTCACCGAATATTAAACTATATTACATTGCACACATTGATTACTAAAAATCTTCACAAAATCTTAGTTTCCCACTTTTGAACATACTTTATAAGCTTTCTGCATTATTGCTTTAAAAAATGGTTCTAATTGTAAAAAAGAAAAAAAAATTCCTCTGATTGGGAAAAATTAATATTTTCTAGAAACTAAATAAAATGCTCAATTTAACTTTTTAAATATTCACGTTTGAAGATAATTTAAATGTGTAAATAGTAAAATAAATGGTCATTTTAGTTTACTGATCACTCACACTAGTTAGATTAATCTACAAAATTAAATAACACAAGAATTAACATTGAAAACTTTTGGTTTCTTTTCAAATTTTGTTTTATACATTGTCCCAAAACTAAGCTTCCCCCCCCCCCCCCTGTAACTGAACTGAACCCATCTACATTCAATAGCTAAAACACATGTGGTAAGGCACAACAAAAGACAAGATTTAGAGATATTTAGGATACAAGGTTTGGCATGATAATTCACTTATTTTTTGTTAAATTATGAAAAAACTTTTTTTTTTTTTTTTTTAACAAAAATGCATGTTTTTTAAAGTACTAGTATGAAACAAAAAGATTTGAGAGTGCTAAATCTTATACATTTGCATATTTTAATAGACTAATTTTACAGTTCCTTTTATAAAATTTTTATATTGTTACTACATGCTTTGAAATGTAGGTGTGTGAGAATTATCACAATTTTGACCAAAAATATCTCTTGCAATTTTTTTCTAAGAACAATCTCGTGTTTTTACCAACCTAACAAAAAAGTGCATTTTGACAAAATAAATTAATAAATAACTTTAATATTCATTATTTTTTTTATTATTTCTCTTATACTAAAAATATTTTTTAAAATATATAACATTTTAAACAATTGCTAACACATGAATCTATTTTATTTCAATGAAAATATATTTGTTTCCCCATTTGTCTAGGTAAATTTATGTAACATTCTCAATGCAAATAATATGCATGTTATTCAAATCGAATTTAATATTCACCATAAATGTAATAACTATTCACTATAATGGAGGCATGAAAGTGAAAAATGAGATAAAAGGTGGTAATTTTCTTCTATCTATTTGCAGTGGCGCCAAATTCTTATAATTTAAATGTCATCTTAACAGCTACCTGCACAATAAAATTAAACGTAAGTGCACATATAGTCATATGTCTATTCAAAAAAAGAAAAAAAAATTAAAATTAAAACTTAGCAAGCATTAATAATGCTGCTAAAAGTATAAATCCAAATATATCCGATCAACTTAAGAAATGCAGTCATTAATTAAAAAATAAAATATTATAAATGGTTTACTGCACCCTTAAAAAACCTACTTGCTGAATTGATCTTTACTTCATAAATTCATTTTGAAAAAGGTATGACAGAAATTGCCTAAAAGCGTTGCATAAATAATACAAAATATTCTAAAAAGAAACTTTCTTTTATTTTGAACAACCTCATTTACAGGAAATTCAGATGCTTATATGATAAGCTCACATTTCATTTTAAGTCTCTTTGGCAAAAAGTTTTAAATAAAAATTGACTCCATCTTTTATTAAAATTCAGGTAACAACAGAAATTTTGCAGATTTTTCCACTCAATTTTGGATATCTAAATTTATTATGAATAAATGGAAAGTTTGAAAACATTTTTAAATAATTTAAATATTTTAAAAATTTACCAATAAATGCATTTTTCAGAGCTTTTTTTTATCAACCCCCCCACCCCCATTATTTAGTTATCATCAATATGTTAATGAATAAGATCAATTACACATTCCTTATCTAAGTATATTGTAAAATTCTGCATAAATGGCAAGATTTGGAATGAAAATGAGGCATAAAATGCAACTTTTACTGTTTGTACCCACAAAAATAAATAAAAACACTTATAATTTTATCTAATTTTTAAATGTAGTAATAAGGAATGAAAAAAATATTTCTTACATACATCACTTTTTTTTTTCAGTAGTTTATTAGAAAATTTACTGAAATATTTGCTATTGCAAAATTTTGTATATATATTTTCATTTATCGAACAAAATATTTTGAATAGTCTATATTATTACTCATTACAATAAAAATATTCAGCAATCAACATTTAACCTATCTATAAATTCAATAAATATCAACTAGATTAACAAAATACATAAGCATAATTAGTAGAAGGTTAATAAGAACAAAACTTAATATTTAAAACCATCAAAAACCAATAAAGTTGCTATGCATTATGTCAAAATGCTTATGCTATTTAAAATATCAGAACCTATTTGCAACTTGAGATATTTACATAATACAATATACATAAAATGAATGTAAACTGAATTATTAATGAGTGTAAAAGCAATTTTTTTTTTCAATACATTAAACAGAAATAATTTTAAATTACTTAAATGAAGCTTTTTTATTAAGTCAAAAATTCTACAGTTAAAATTAATGATATGACAGAATAAAATATTAGCAAAAGACACAAATTCTTGAAAAGTCAATTTGTAGGATACTTCATTATATTCTGAAAACATCCATCTGCTATCTGAAATGAAAATGAAGTCCATAAGTAACATACAAACTAACAAAGATAAGCTGAAAACTTGAACATAATGGGAAACAAGCAAATACACTGCTCAAAACAATTAAAGGATATTGCAGTTTTAGGTGGATTTTGTATCTGGAAAACTTTTTAGCTGATTGATACATGGTCGACAGACATAGTAGGTTATATGAGAATAAATTACACATGTTTGGCAGAAAAAAAAAAATGCATTTTATTGCACATTTGTATACAAAAGGAAAAAAACACAATTTGTGCATATGAGAAAAAAAGAATAAGAAAAGGTGTTTTCTTCAAAGAAAATCATTTTCAGTAGGGGGTATGGTTTCCACGGGCGGCCAGCAACGTTGAATACCTTTGAGGCATGGACTCAATGAGGCTATTAATGACGAGTTGGGGTATTCTGCCCCACTCTTCCAGAAGAGCTCTTTCCAGTTCCTGGAGAGTTTGTGGGGGTTGTTGGTGGCTAGAAACTCGTCTTCCTAGAGCGTCCCAAACGTGCTCGATTGGATTCATGTCTAGAGAACACGCTGGCCATTCCATTCGAACGATTCCTTCCTCGAAAACGAAATCCTCCACCAGGTTTGCATGATGTGGCATGCAGGGGTGCAGAAAATGTTTTTACTCTCCACATTTCCCTCAATCCTTATGAAAATTTCCCCAAAATTTTATGTTTTAGAATTCTTACATGCGTTTAGATATAGACTTTTTTTTCTAAAAATTTCTCAACTTATACACAAGTATATACACAATATGTATTATTCCTAGATTGATTTTGTGAAAGTCGCTAAGCAGATAGATCTATTTATTTGTCAGGAAAAAAAAATCTCAGAGAAATATGTAATTCTTTATTAAAATTGAAATCGATTGTATGTTTTTCTGCAAAATTTCCCCAGATGGCTAAAATTTCCCCCGATCCTAGATCGCCGGATCGGACATATTCTGCACCCCTGGTGTTACCCCAGTTATCGTCCATTAAAATGAAGTTATCTCCGATTGCTGCAGCGTAAGGAACAACAATAGGTCTGAGGATCTCATCCCTATATCGGAGACCAGTCAGAGTTCCATCTCGAATGATGTAGAGGTCAGTGCGCCCATCAATGGAGATGCCACCATACACCAACACTCCTATACCGCCAAATCTGACACTTTCGTGCACGAACGTAAGATTATTCCTACTGCCACGGTCCTTCCAGACGAAAATACGCCTATTATCCGGATGCACAGAAAAACGGGACTCGTCAGAAAACAGAATATTGCTCCATTCATTTCTCCTCCAGTTGACATGCTCGGTTGCCCACTCCCTGCGATCGCGACGATGCCTTGATGTTAATCTAACACATACCATCGGTCGGGGAGCATACAGACCTACAGAATGGAGCCGGTTTCGGACAGTCTGAGTTGAAATCGTGGTGCCTGTAGCCGAGCGAAGGTGTTGTTGGAGAAGAGTAGCGTTCATGTTTCGGTGTCTCCGAGCTGTTAATGCTAAATACCGATCTTCATTGGGCGTTGTTGCCCATCTACGACCTTGCCCTGGTCTTCGGCCTGCACATCCACTCTCCAAAAAATGGTTCCAGATCCTTTAAATGACACTTTGTGACACTCCAATGGCTTGCGCTACTTCGGCTTGAGTTTGGCCCCCTTCTAACCAACAATTCTCCAAGCTTCTGAATCTGTCAAATGACTTTGCTGAGACATCGTACTCATTGAAACAAAGCAATCACTGAATGCTGATCATCCTTGTCTTCATTCTCTTTTATCCAGTTGAAAATCAAATTTCATTCGCTGTCGCTGAAGCGACGTTTTTGACGTCGAGCTCAAAATTTCCATACTCCACAGTTTGAAAACCAGAAAAATTTGCATTTGTGATTCTCTTCTTCTATTTTTGGCAAAAAAAATTTCGTTTATATCTTTATTTTATATAAAACTTCAAATATCCTTTAATTGTTTTGAGCAGTGTACTTTACTTTCTAAAAAATTGTAAATTTTCAATCCGATAAAAATGAATTCATTTTAATTCAAGAAAACCTTACTATATTTAAATTTTTAGTAATCAAATTGTATATTTAGTATTTTTTTTCACTTGCTCAAAATGCTAATTCTTATATGAGATTGCCAGTCTATAATTTTGAATACCTTTATGCATTAAGCACACATATAATATTCTAACTTCAGGGAGAGAGTGAGGCACTTATCATTTTAAGAAGGAAAAAGAAGGAGAAAGTCTTTTTTTCCCAATCATTTTCTTACTTTTACTTAACATCAAAATAGTTTTATCTAATTTTATAGAAATACAAAGTTATTAATAGAGTCACTAAATGATTTTAAAATCACTACATTACTAAAAATGGAATATTGCCAACTTTCAGTAAATGATAAAATTAATTTTGGGGAGAAAGCTATAGTTTCATTTTTCTATGGTTGTAAATTAATAATAATAAATATTGTTGAAATTTTAGAAACAAAATAAACTTTTATCAGAAATAAATTTTGAATGCTGAAAAAAAAAAAAAAAAAAAAAATATGACGATCAATTATTTTTTTTTTTTTTTTTTTCATTGATCACAATTTAATATAAAATTTCATTTTAACTAAAAAATGATTAATTATATATTTCCGATTATTTATTTCAACTGACTGTAAGGATTAAATTTTTCTGGCACATTGTGTCCACTCGAGGCATACCTAATTTTAATACAAAACTTGCAAACGACACCAAGAATATTTTAATAAAATTTTTCTTTTAAGATGAAAGCTTGAATTAAAGCGTTTCTAATTTCTACAAAAATCGTTGGTAAATCTTGATGTCAATCAATATTTTCTCTTTTTACAAACAAAATTTGTCAGTGCCAGAAAGGGTTTTTTCTTCTTTTTTTCAAATAAAATAAAATTTTGTAATTTGTGTTTGGTTCAGTTTTCTGAGGGACGGGGAAATTTATACTTACTTGTCAGAGAGGGGGGAAAAGTTACTTGTCTTGCAGACTTCTAAATTATTTTTTAATTAGTGGTCCAGATAAATGTTTAGTGGTCTCGGACAAGTGGACCACCAAAGATTTCAAGTGCTGCATATGAGTATACTAAACAAAATAATCTGAAAACTAATTTGTTAATTCATATACACAGAGTAAACATAATTGGTAACATTAACTGGGTTAACTTTGGCCCAAAAGAGAAGAAAAGATTACATTGAAAAGAATCTGTTCTGGTCTTGATTTTGTTCAGTTTAAACTGTACAAGATGTTACGGGTTAAAAAATAAGATAAGCTTATATTTATGTAGGAAATTTCAATTACAAAAATATTTTGTAATAATTTATACTAAATCCTATAGCTCTCATTTTTTAATATAAAAAAGAAAGCTGTATTTAAATATATAAAGAAAATTATTTCTATTTTCGATTAGTCAATCTTCAATACTTTTTTAAGTAAACAAACAAACAAACAACAACAAAAAACAAGTTGGAAATTGCACGTGAAGCGTAGCAAATTAGGTGCGTTCGTGCGATAACGAAGTTTTAAAAATATTACTTTCATATATCAATCTCATAAAATTGTAAATAGTGAATTACAATTAAAATGCTCATCAAACAATGTTCTCGATATACCATTATGTAATGGAATACTTTTGTGTGGCCTTGTAAATCAATAACAAATGTTCTTTGCACCGCAAATTATGTAAGATGTATATTATAATATGTACTTTATAGTTGCATATAAATTTTATTGAGTTCGCATGAGTGTAACACGATTAAAATGCATTTGAAACATTTTTTCCCATTGACCGTAATGTAACAGAATATTGATTGCCCCTGTAATTGATCTATGCATCCAATTTTCATAAAATTTGAAATAACTCGACAAAATTATGCAATAATTATGTATTTTAAATTTCAAACATATAGAATATATTTGAAACTTTTCCCCCATTGACCATAATGTAATTGAATACTTTTGATTGCCCCTGTGATCTATGCACATGATTATCAAAAAATTTGAAATAACTCGACAGAATTATGTAATAATTGGGGTATGTTGGGGTAATATGTAATAACAATGGGATAGCTAATGTATTAGTGTTGAATGTAGTGTGAGTAATTTTTATTCAGATTGTATGATTGCTAAATTTAAAAAAAATAATAATAAATAAATTAAAACAAAATTTTGGAATTCAACTGACATCTACGACTATTTATATATTAGAAGATAGAATACATGAACATAAACCAAACTTCATGTACAAACAATTATTAATAAAAATAATAAATTTTTAAAATATCAATAAATTTCATTTTTTCATCAACTTTCTTTTTTACATGATTGGTGATTCTTACATTATTTATAGGTTTGTTAATGTTTAAATATAGGGTCAATTCCATGCCAAATCAACTAGCGACCAGGGTTGGCATGGTTTAAACCAATTGGTTTTAACCATGTTTTAAACCATGGTTTAAACCAAATGTTTTTTTTTCTCAAAAAAAAAAAAAAACAAAAACAAATGTTTTTTTTAGAAGAAATCTAATGACATTTTCTCTTTTTTTTCTATATAATTTGTGTATTTTAAATTACTGTCTATTAATAACTTCTACTTTTAACAATTTATTTCAGCAATAAGTATTAGATAAAGTGCGTTTAGGTCATTTTTTTATGTATAGGATTAAAATCTGTATGCGTTTGATATGCAGTATGAACACATCTATTGCTCTGAAGGAAAAGCTTCAAACTTCTGAATTGATCAAAGATAAAATAGATTAAAAGTATTCAATATCTAGTATAAAATATTTTATTTAAAAAAAATGCAGCTTATTTAATGTAATTAGTAACGTAATAGGATAATCTTCAAGATTTTGCTCAAGCTGTAAAAGAATTTTTTCTTGATTGGGGAGATTATCTTGAAGAATTAAAGTCAAAATATGAAGTCGAAAAAGAGAGTATTCAAAAATTGTTATTATCATGCATATGTAATAAGAAATGATGTTTTGAAAAAAAAAAAAAAAAAGGTTTAAACAAAAAAAAAAAAAAAACAAAAAAACCTGGCTTAAACCAAAAAAAAAAAAAAAAAAAAAAAAAAAAACGGTTTTTTTGGTTTTTTTCCAACCCTGCTAGTGACTCAACCTGATCCTTTCAGATTTCGATGAAATTCTCAGGAATCATTCTGCCTGAAGATATAAACAGGGTTGTTTGGTTTAAACCAAGTTGGTTTAAACCAATGGGTTTTTAAAAAAAAACCATGCTGGTTTTTTTCATCTGGTTTTTTTATGTTTTATTTTACACATTGAAAAATGCAAAATCCAAGTTATGCTGAAGCTACAAGCTAAGTTGTAGAAAAATGATGAATTGATAAATTTCTAAAATGACAAATATTTTTAATCAACCCAGCTTTCCATATAAACTATAAGTCTACATGGCAGAATAACCAATTTTTTAAAAATTAGCTAGTTAGAAAAAAATTAGTTTTATTTCTACCTTTTTTTTTTCAAAGGTTTATCTATATATATAAAAGAAAGTCTGGATTTCGTATTAATCACAGCACAAAAAAATCTGCCGAACCTAAAATCTTGAAAATTGGGGTAAAAATACTTCTGATAACATCGAGTGCCGCTAAGAAGGGATTTTTGAAAATTCCACCCCTAAAGGGGTTAAAAAAAGGAACGAATTTTTTAAAAATTCCTTCAAAATCGGCTTTTGTAGTTATTTTTCAACTGATAACATATTTTAGTGTATTTTTTAATGCTGAATCGAATGGTACCAAGCAAATTCTTTTAAGTTCAGTAGTTTGCGAGATACTTCACATTTTCCTGATTTGGCGGTGTCTTCGGCGCAAAAACCTGAAATTTTTAATCCTTATCTATATATATAAAAGAAAGACTGGATTTCGTATTAATGACAGCACAAAAAAATCTATTGCACCTATAATTTTGAAAGAGAGTTATATAATCAGGTTAACATGATTATGTAAGCTATATTTAATTATCTCAATATATATAAAATGTAAAGTGAAATTTCATTACGGCCACTTATATCTTAAGTTCTACAAGATAGATTTTAATGGATTTTGCATTGTTAGTTGGATAATTTTTCAGAAATTTTGTAACAAATGAAATGTAGCATTCTACGTTATTTAATTGAATACTTAGGAAATGTTGTTTTTTATCAGAGGAACCCAATTACAAAAGTTTGGCTTTATTTTTAAAGTTCCGCTGAATGAGTTTTTATGTGATTAAAATTGTTAACATGTTGAGCGCTACGTCATTCATTGGTGACTAACATTGAACTTTCCGTTTAGATGACTGATTTTTCATTGATGACAGACAGTCTAAAATACGATATAAATCTAAAAATTACTATGATATAAAAATTTCGTTTAATTCAAAGTTTCTTAATAAAAAAAAAAAAAAAAAAAAAAAGACCAGCGTAGCGGGCGAAGGCTGCTAGTATATATATATATATATATGTGTAACATTAATTGTAAAACATTCATAGCCAGAAGGGCAAACTCGAGTTAAAAATGCACCTTTATTATTTAAATTGCTTGATTAGTTAAGATTTACTAAGGATTTGATCATTCCTCAAAGCCTCAAATATAACATTCTTAAGTAATTTTCTCCATTGATTTCTTTTTGTTATGTATGCTAATAAATAATTGGCAGATTTTTGCTCTGTGTTTATTGGGTTAAGCATGAAAATGCTAAAACCATTGGGTTATTTTAAGATCAATGTTTTCAATAGTCTAAAAAGCTATTAAATAGGTATTTTTGTTTATTTTAAGAATTTTGTTTGTCTTTTTTTTTTATGCTGGTAGTTTCAGAGGAGAAATGTCAAATAGCAATACACAATACTTCTTAAAGTGTGTAGACTCTACTGCTAAATTCAAATCATTCTGAAAATTCTTTATAAAAAGCTTTATTTTCAACAAAAGGTAATTCATGTAGTCTTCTAACAGAAAAATCAGACATCTCATGTAACAAGTATTTAAAAGAAATTATTTTGAATAGCCTTGTGAAAATAATATATATGAAACTGCATCATATTTATATTCTTCATCATTTATAGTGCTAATAATTAAAAGATTGTATATTAGGATTTTCAAGGTGTTAATGTTTCATTACGTAAAAAACTTTGTTTAAGAGAAAAAAAGACATAGCTTTTTCTAAAAATGTTTAATATTTAAATGATTCTCATTTTCTACATAGCTAATTGTATATTAAATTATTACATTGATTAGAATTACTTTTAAATCAAGTTATTACTTATATATTCAAAAATATTTATTTTTATTGATAAATATGCATGTATATATGTAATAGGAAATCATATTAAAAAAACCCGGTTTAAACCAAAAAAAAACCTGGTTTAAATTTAAAAAAACCATGGTTTTGGGGTTTTTTTCAAAAAAACCCGGTTTTTTACCAACCCTGGATATAAATGAAAATATATGTTCATAATTCTTTTTTCGCATCAAAATTTCATATAGTTAATTATTTAAAATTTGAAAAATCATCATTTTTTGGCTTGCTTACATGTTTTTAATTTTGAATTTCTCAAGTTCTATCAAACATAGAACATTTTATGACCACTCATTCAAAGAGGAATTTATAAGGTTTAATTTAATATGCAAGTTGACTATGTATAGTTAAAATAAATAAAATTCTAAAATTGAAAAATTTTTAGATAGTTATTTTTAAAATTTTTGAAAAAATTGTATGTTTGTTGCAATATTATAAGCTTTATTCTGAAATTTTTAGAGTGGGATCACAATGGGATCAGGAGTTATTAAATGAAGGCAAAAATTACCATTAAAATATCAATTCTATCTATTTTGTTATTTATTTATGATTTGTATGGTAATTTTCAGCTTTTATTTCATAACTCATGATCCCATTCTAAATATTTCGGAATTTCAATACTACAACAAACATAGAATTTTTTTCAATTTTAAACATTAAAAAAAATTTATTTTATTTTTTTAACTATGCATAGTCAACTTGCATATCAAATTAAACCTTATAAACTCCACTTTAAAATGAGTGGTCATAAATTTTTTTTTGATAGAACTTGAGAAATTCGAAATTGAAAATATTTATGCAAGTCAAAAAATGATTTTTCAAAATTTAAATAATTAACTGTAAGAAAATTTAAAGTGACAAACAAAAAATAAAAATATTCTCTAATTTACATCATCATAGACAATGATCCCTGGCAGTTTCATTGAAATCAGAAATGGTGGTCAGATTGAATAATGAATTTTTATGGTTGATTTGACATGGAATGACCCTATTAACAAATTACACAAAATCTAAATTTGTCTAAATAAAAGAAATTGTAAACATAGATTAAATATAAATAGACATAACATATAAATCAAAAAAATGTTAAAATCCACAAACCACTAAGAACAAAGCTGCACAGATTCTACTGCATAGAAAAATACTTGAATTTCAGCACATTCTATTAAATAAGCAAGGACTTCACATGAGATGCACTTCTATTTAAAAAAAAATAATAATAATAAAAAATAAATAAATAAATAAAGCCTTCAGAAAATTTTTCTCTGCAATAACTCAGATGTAAGATCATTAGGAAAAAACTCTTTAGTATTAAGACTTAAAACAAATATTAATAAAACCTTAGCTTACAAATAGTAAAATATGTTTAAAATGCCCCCCCCCCCCCAAAAAAAAAAAAATTAATATGGTGAGAAAAAGTTATAAATGAAAAAGATCTCCAAAGGTTGCTTAAAGTAATAAAATTTTCAAGCAAAGCACAATAGCAAAATTTTTCAGCACTAGTTTGTGTTATAAAGATGTGTTTGTGAAACAAAGAAAATAACTTAGTTAACAGTAAGGAAAATGTTTTGTATTTTTTGAGACAAATTATCAGATTGAAGCAAAGTAAAATTTTTTATTGAAATCACGATTTAAAAAAAAAAAAAAAATCACTTTTTCCTTTTTGATATCATAAAATTGATTCTCGATACTTTCCAGAGTAATTTTATATGATCTGAAATCAGGGTTCGCCGAAATGGACCCAGCCCGAAAAAACCCGCCCGGGTTTTTTCGGGCGGGCCCACTTGAAAAAACCCATCAAAAACCCATTTGTGGGTTTTTTCAAATTTTCTCGTGTTTTCACAACTGTATCATTATTTAATCTAAGATATGAGGATAGAAAGATAAATGCCAATTTAAATATATTTCAAACTAACCATATTTAAAAGAATTTCTAAGTATTGATAAAATGACCATAAAATAAATTAGTTTGTAAATAAGGAAGATTTTCATGGCTATATATTTTAAAATGCATCCAAGTGCTTTAAATCTTAATGTATACCTAATGATGGGCTTGAAATGTGATCCCCATCCTAATTGCTTGTATTGTTATAGCTTTTAAGATTAATTGCAACATTTATTATCCTGCTTCAATGTTCAATGAAAGTTTATACAGTAATTTTCAACACAAAAATAGTGACAGATTATACAGGGTTCCCAGCATCATGGAAAGTCAGGAAAATCTCAAAATATACAGGAAAAGTCAGGGAATTTACAAATAATTTCTAAAAAAGCCATGATGGAAAACATTTGAGTGAAAAAATGAAAAATGACACAAAATTCATTAAACAGTTGGGGAAAAAAAAAAAAAAAAAAGACTGAGTATGATTACAGAAAAAAATTGCTAATTTTGGCAAAAGATTGTGAAAATAAGTATCAAATTTTGATGTATGCTCGTTTGGTCAGAGAATTTTTCTAGATTTGGTTTGGGAAAGCCAGGGAATTTTTTGAGATTTGGTCATGGAATGTCAAGGAATTTGCCAGCAATATTTTGCTAGAAATCCTGTTATAACAAAAAAAAAAAAAAAAAAAAAAAAGTGAAAAAGTTTTAGTATAGTACTTTAATAATTTCATTGTTAAAATTATTACTAATAATTAATTTTTGTAAAAGCAAATTATAATGTTTATTATTGTCATAACATTTTAACCTTTAACCTCATAAACTTTTTGTAATCAATTAGTTATTTTAAATTGTATTTAGTAGTATAAGTATCTTGTTTTCAAACATTCTGAACCATATTTCTTTAACATAAATAACCTTGATAATATCCAAAAAACCCTAATAAAATCTAATCTAAAATGTATCCAGATACTTTAAAAGATTGCTTACAGACGGCATACAAAAGCAAAACTAAACTAGTAAAAGTGTATTGCCATTTACGATCTAATTTTATAGATATGACCGACATTGACTTTTAGATAATCCAATTTAATACTATTGCAATATAAATGTTGCTTAAATTGTAGTATGTATGTATGTATGTATATATATATATATATATATATATATATATATATATATATATATATATATGTGTGTGTGTGAATTCTATTTTTTCTTCACAAAAATAAAAATATTTACATAAATGTTACTACTTTAAACTGATTTCTATTGAAGTAAATGAAAGAAATTGCATAAATTAGTCTGTTTAACTTAAGATTTATATAAAGAAATTCAGTTACACTTGATTTAATACATCATTCTTCCAGTAATCTAGTTCTATGAGATACAAAATAATCTTTTTAAATACATTTATATTTTCCTTTTATATATTTATTTTTATTGTTAATCTATACTTAATGCTAAATTATACCTTTGTTTCACTGATAAATGAAAAATTTAGGCACTATGGATGTGAAAATTAGAAATGTGAAGAGTTCTCTAAAAAATTTTGATAAAACCCAAAAAACCCGAAAAAACCTGGGTTTTAGACTACTGGGCCCAGTGGGTTGGGCTTTTTCAAACCCTGTCTGAAATGGCACTGTTGAGCATATTTTATTATTTTTTAAATATTTAACTTAATTATATAATATTAGTGGTCTCAAACAAGATTTAAAACATTAATAACTCTTAATATAAAATGGCAGATTAAAACAAAAAACTCTTTTATATATTCAAATAACGTTAAAATTGAAAAATCATTTAGTTTTGAATATTAAAAAATAATTAATATTGAAGATTTGTAAAATCAAAGTAATCAAAACAGCAGTTAAAAAATAATATAGGGTGAGAATAATTATTGAGCACATTTCGAAGTTCTATTAAACAAAAATAAAAGAATGCAGCTAGTGCTACTGTTGCTCAAATGCGAAAACAATTTAAACAGCTTGTTTTTCAGTCACCATTTTATTACCAGCAATATGGTGCTGAAACCACATTGAGGTTTCATTGTTAAAGACTACCTGCAGTAAACATTTTCAACCACGATGCATTGGTAGAGGTAGACCAATTCCTTGGTGTCTGCAGGATCACCCGATTCAATAATAGAGCACGGATGCAGAATATGTCTGATCCGGTGATCTAGGATTGGGGGAAATTTTAACCACCTGGGGAAAATCTGCAGAAACATATACAATTGATTTAGATTTTAAGAACAAATACCGTAATTTCCTGAGATAGAAAACTTTCACTACAAATATAAGATCTATATGGCAACTTCCAGAAAATCGATGTCAGAATAATGTGTATCGTATAATTGGGATGATTCTATTTTGAATTTCACTTCTGCCATATATACTCGAAGTCAAAAAATATTGCAAAAATAAATGTTCTATATCTACGATAGTACAGCAATTACTGATAACAAAGTACAATTTTGGGGAACTTTTCATGTGGATTGGGGAAATTTTGGGAGTAGAAACATTTTCTGCACCCTTGTAATAGAATAGGAGTATATATTAGTAGGAGTAAAAAACGTCATGAGAATGTAATTTAATAATATGATAACTTTATAAACTGTTTACAATCACAACATAAAAGTTTTCTTATCATTCATCCCCCCCTCCCCTCTCCACACATACATTATATCTAATTTAAAAAAAAAAAAAAAAAAAAAATCATACCAAGGAATGCCAAATTTTAAATAATAATTAAAAAACATTGGCATTTTTGTATATATTAGTGTACCATAGAAATTAAAAAAAGGAATATTTAGGGGGGGGGGGTGTTAAAGATTAAAAAAGAAAAAAAATATTCAATGATTTAATAATCTCCTGTGTTTTTTGTAAACAAATAAAGACAATCTATAATTTTTGCAAGTTTTCAAATGCATTAATTTAGAAACTATGGAAAACTTGTACAAAAGATTTCTGGAAAATTTGTACAAGTTTCTGCATTAATTTAGAAACTATGGAAAACTTGTACAAAAGATTTCTGGATACAACCAAAAGTGCATTTCAATATTTTTAAAAAGGGAACTGTGCATTTTGTGAATTTTAGAAAAGGCAGAGTGCTGTGATTTAAATAATGGCATAGAAGAAACACTCGTTTATATGGGAATATATATATAATCATTTTTCCCCATTTCAAATATCTGATACTCTCAAAGAAAGCAGGGACCGATTTACAAATTTGGGGTTCCTGGGCACAATAGTTACTAAAGATACCAATATTAATTTTAAAATACATATTAAAAGATGAAATATGATAATTAATAGCATTTTTAAATAATTATTTCACAGTTATGAAATGTAAATGAGTAAACATTTTACAATAAATAAACATGATGCTCAGTGTTCTCGCTGAAATTTGACCCGCGTTAGTAATTTGGCTAATTAAAAATGAAAAACATTCGGCAAATGAAAAAATTATTAGCCAAATAGATTCGCCGGGTAGCACAAAAAAAAAAAAAAAAAAAAAAAAAAAAAAATCCTTTAATGTACCCTTTTTTTTTTCAATATTTCTAAAATAACCTAAGTTTTTATAACTGCGACAACAATTGTTATTAATATAATTTCAACTATCCGCTACATATATATTAAAAATATGCATATATGGATACGTATGAAAAATGAAAAGGAAAAGAAAGAAAAAGCAAAAATTGAGCACTAGCAATTTGGCGAATCTAATAGCTTGTTTACTCGCCAAATGAAGAAATTAGTCGCATTTTGGCGCAATGGCGAGCGACAGCGAGAACACTGATGATGCTAATAATCTTTTAGCAAGTCTCAATAGAAAAATAGATAAAAAGTAAGTTCACTCCTGAGAATTAAAGTGTTGACAAAAAATAAATTAGAGGATAGCATGGAATTATCATACAATTTTTTTTTTTAAGTTTCACAGAAATGAAAATTTGTGTGCTCACAAGGGTTCGTGATTTTTTTGATTTTTTTAATAAAAATCAAAACAATCTGATTTTTTTGATTTAAATCAGATTTTTTAAAATTTAAATGTTTTTTTTTTTTTTTTTTTTTTTTTTTTTTTTTTTTTTTTTTTAAATGCCACACATTATTATTATTTTATAACTTTTTGCTTAATTTAAATAACACAAATTTTACACACATACACGTGCATTTATAAGTATTATCTATTAATAATATTACACAATTTACATAAATGATTTATACTATTTCAAGGTAAAATTTTAGGCTATGATCATTTGATATTTTAGGCTATAAATCATGATAATACAAAATGCATGAAAAACTACAAATCAGATGTCAAAAATTAATTCAAGGCTTCAGTACTTTTAATTATAATAAAAATATCTGCAACACAAAAAATTTAAACAAAATTGGGAGCAAACTAAGTTTTGAACTTAAGTGCTGGCTGAGAAAAATGAGTTTAATTGCTGCCATCAAAATACTTAAGGCCAGAGGATACAAATTGAGATGTCATCAGTAATTGACTGACTTTTCGGTAGTGTTGGAATTTACACAGGAGAATTTCGAATAGCAGTTTATTTTCTTTGTGGAATATCTATCATCTTATAAAACAATAACTATTTAAACTTACTAATGAGAACTTGGAATCCCTAAATAAAAATTCAGTCAGAGAAGGAATGCTGCAGTGTTACCACGTCTGGCTGGGTTTTTTTATTGGGGGATTCCAAATTCTGATAAGTAAGTTTAAGTTGTAATTAATCATAAGTTAATCAATAAGTTTAATGTTTTATAAGAGGATAGATATTCTACAAATAAAATGAAAGCAAATTGCTATTCAAAATTTTCCAGTGTGAATTCCAACACTAGTGAGAAGTCAGTCAATTAGTGAATACGTCACAATTTGTATCCTCTGGCCTTGAGCGTTTCGATAGCAGCGGTTTAATAGTTTTATCTGTTGATTTCTAATTTCTGAAAGTACCAAACCAAAGGCAGAAAACATTTGTTCTACTGAAGCAGATAAATCTATTGCAGTAAAAGACTAGTTGATCATTAATTCTTTAAGTTTTTACTATCAGCCTTTTCGATAACTGTAACAAAAATACCTTCCACTATTCTAAATGGCTGAGATCAATTATATTAAATTAAAATAAATAAATAAATGACTGATTCAGATTTTGTTCAAATCTTAATATAACATGCCTCATCAAAGTACAGCACATAAAGTCATACAATTTTATTTTACCGCAAGTTACAGAAGTTTTTCTAAATACCAATGAGTAAATATTCAAATATTCATTATATATTTCTGCTTAGATTTCTTTACTGTTGTAAGATTATTTTATAATTTGATTCAAATGAAATTTGAAAGAATTTTTTTCTAAACTTTACATTTATTTTACTTTTTTACAAATCTTTAGTTTTATCTTTCTGAAAGTTGTTTGATTATATATATTATATAAAATTAAATTATGTTAAAGCACATTATTAAGTTTGTTTACACCTTAAATTTATTAAAAAATAACTTAAAAGAAAAAATGATTTAAATCAATGATTTTTTTAAAAAATCAATTGATTTAAATCATGATTAAAATCAACCTGATTTAAATCAACGAACCCTGGTGCTCACCCAAAATGATAAAGAATTATTAAAAATCTGTGGAAATGATTATGCATTTATAGAAAGAGATGTAGTACTTTAATAAAAACAAAACTATTACAAACAAGTGATTTCTTTAATGTAAAATTAATAGTTTGCATAATAGCATGTATATATAAGTGTAAAAGTAAAATAATTTTTGCAGTTATTTTGATTTTAAAATAATGTGATTTTGCCCTTTTAAAATGCGAAACTCTGAAGTAAGGTCACTTTAATCACTCTCCCAGTGGTGGCTGTTATTCAGAGGTTTTACTGTATTTGAAATGAAACTTGTGTTTACTAATAAATAAAAGAATATTGATCACTTGTTTCGTTGATAAAAATGTCTGTCTACCCCCCCCCCCGTTTTTTAAACAGAGGAAATAAAAATTATATTTCTGTGACTTGTGACAAATCTAAGATTGTTCCACGACCCATTAAAGCATTCGCCGCGACCCATAGATTGGGAATCGCTGCTCTATTATATAAATTATACAAAGCAGACTTATAAAAAAATGAATTTGGTTTAATATTAAAAATGTTACAAACTACCATTAATAATTTAAAGCTAATTATTCTAAGTTTTGTGTTCGTTGCATTCTGGTAGGGTAATTTATTTTATTTAAAATTTGTCAGTTAGTAATATTTATAAAAATATTAATACAATACAAATTAATCACATAAAACTAGCTCTTAACCTTTTTCAGTAAAATTTTCACTGAATGAGTGTGGAAACTGCAAGAGGTGAGATATTAGTCCCTCTTGTATTGTTTGATTAACATTGCCATGGTCAGTAATAACACGACACAACCCACGAAACTAAACTTATATACATGAAAAGGTAAAAGATATTACATACATGGAAAGTAAACTAAAACAATATATACGAACTTTACAAAATAAATAATGGTACTTACTTTTTGTAGCGTTAGAAATCATTTTCAGCGGTTCGAATTCCCTTGAAATAGGCGCCATTGGAAAGCGTCGGTGGACTTCTTGTTTGTTGTTTGTTTATTTACCAGAGATGCGCAAAACGCGTGCGTGTGTAAACGCACAGACAGGCATTCGCATTCCCGTATAAGGAATGTGGGGAGATAAGAGATTCAAATTATGCTAGGCGTTAGCAATAAACGCGTGTCTTCAGTTTCAAAGAAAATAAATATGCTGTTTAAAGAAGTACGAATTAGAGGGCTGCATGAACTAAAATTTTTAGATTCAGACCCGTCATGAAAGTTAAAAATTCGGAACGTGCCCGGGTCCAGTGTTGAATTTAAGGGGGTGGCCCGGGGGGGGGGAGGGAATCCCCCTAGGGCAATAAAGTGCCCCCCCCGGAAAATTTTAAATTTTGTGTTTTTAATGGTCAAAAAGTGTTATCCTCCCGGAGCCATAGAAATCCTTTCCGGAGAAAAGTTGACCACCCCTTGAATTCAACACTGACCTAAATAACTGATTTTATCTTTATAATCATGTGGCCAACGATAAATTAATGGAGTGGCTCTGGGAACCTCCTTCTCCCATTCTTCTTCCTTCCAATTACTCAATGTGTCTATCCCCCCCCCCCCCAAAAAAAAAAATAATAATAATAAAAAAAAAAAATTGAAAAAAAAAAAAAATTGAAATTTTGAAGTTTAATCATTTTTTACAGAACTTAAGGAATCCTTTCCGGTGAGAAATATTTGAATTCAACTGAACGCGGCGTTTACTACGATGCGTTTTCATGTGTTCTATTATACGTTATGAGTTGCATTTGCGGTTAATGCTTTGGGGAAGTACAGCGGAAACGCATTTTTTTACACAATCTTAAACACTTGGGAATGGATTAAACACATTGGAAACACATCTTGACACCTATAGCGTTTAAAAATGTGTTGCATAGTGAGTAGAATGTGTTTTGAGGATTTGCAGTGAACTTTATGAGCTGCCTCCCAGGTAGGAAGGGAAACGTGTGAAAGTCTTTGCGAAAATATGACAAACCATTTGTGTCCGACTTCATGTGACAGCTTCATAGATTGTTTGGATTCATCCAACATGGATATTCTTAGTGAAACTGGATATGAACAGCAAGAAATTGATAGATTGAAGTCACAGTAAAACAATAACATAACCAAGATATCCATACAATCACAAACTGATAAAAACACACACACGTCATCTTCACCGAATATTAAACTATATTACATTGCACACATTGATTACTAAAAATCTTCACAAAATCTTAGTTTCCCACTTTTGAACATACTTTATAAGCTTTCTGCATTATTGCTTTAAAAAATGGTTCTAATTGTAAAAAAGAAAAAAAAATTCCTCTGATTGGGAAAAATTAATATTTTCTAGAAACTAAATAAAATGCTCAATTTAACTTTTTAAATATTCACGTTTGAAGATAATTTAAATGTGTAAATAGTAAAATAAATGGTCATTTTAGTTTACTGATCACTCACACTAGTTAGATTAATCTACAAAATTAAATAACACAAGAATTAACATTGAAAACTTTTGGTTTCTTTTCAAATTTTGTTTTATACATTGTCCCAAAACTAAGCTTCCCCCCCCCCCCCTGTAACTGAACTGAACCCATCTACATTCAATAGCTAAAACACATGTGGTAAGGCACAACAAAAGACAAGATTTAGAGATATTTAGGATACAAGGTTTGGCATGATAATTCACTTATTTTTTGTTAAATTATGAAAAAACTTTTTTTTTTTTTTTTTTTAACAAAAATGCATGTTTTTTAAAGTACTAGTATGAAACAAAAAGATTTGAGAGTGCTAAATCTTATACATTTGCATATTTTAATAGACTAATTTTACAGTTCCTTTTATAAAATTTTTATATTGTTACTACATGCTTTGAAATGTAGGTGTGTGAGAATTATCACAATTTTGACCAAAAATATCTCTTGCAATTTTTTTCTAAGAACAATCTCGTGTTTTTACCAACCTAACAAAAAAGTGCATTTTGACAAAATAAATTAATAAATAACTTTAATATTCATTATTTTTTTTATTATTTCTCTTATACTAAAAATATTTTTTAAAATATATAACATTTTAAACAATTGCTAACACATGAATCTATTTTATTTCAATGAAAATATATTTGTTTCCCCATTTGTCTAGGTAAATTTATGTAACATTCTCAATGCAAATAATATGCATGTTATTCAAATCGAATTTAATATTCACCATAAATGTAATAACTATTCACTATAATGGAGGCATGAAAGTGAAAAATGAGATAAAAGGTGGTAATTTTCTTCTATCTATTTGCAGTGGCGCCAAATTCTTATAATTTAAATGTCATCTTAACAGCTACCTGCACAATAAAATTAAACGTAAGTGCACATATAGTCATATGTCTATTCAAAAAAAGAAAAAAAAATTAAAATTAAAACTTAGCAAGCATTAATAATGCTGCTAAAAGTATAAATCCAAATATATCCGATCAACTTAAGAAATGCAGTCATTAATTAAAAAATAAAATATTATAAATGGTTTACTGCACCCTTAAAAAACCTACTTGCTGAATTGATCTTTACTTCATAAATTCATTTTGAAAAAGGTATGACAGAAATTGCCTAAAAGCGTTGCATAAATAATACAAAATATTCTAAAAAGAAACTTTCTTTTATTTTGAACAACCTCATTTACAGGAAATTCAGATGCTTATATGATAAGCTCACATTTCATTTTAAGTCTCTTTGGCAAAAAGTTTTAAATAAAAATTGACTCCATCTTTTATTAAAATTCAGGTAACAACAGAAATTTTGCAGATTTTTCCACTCAATTTTGGATATCTAAATTTATTATGAATAAATGGAAAGTTTGAAAACATTTTTAAATAATTTAAATATTTTAAAAATTTACCAATAAATGCATTTTTCAGAGCTTTTTTTTTATCAACCCCCCCACCCCCATTATTTAGTTATCATCAATATGTTAATGAATAAGATCAATTACACATTCCTTATCTAAGTATATTGTAAAATTCTGCATAAATGGCAAGATTTGGAATGAAAATGAGGCATAAAATGCAACTTTTACTGTTTGTACCCACAAAAATAAATAAAAACACTTATAATTTTATCTAATTTTTAAATGTAGTAATAAGGAATGAAAAAAATATTTCTTACATACATCACTTTTTTTTTTCAGTAGTTTATTAGAAAATTTACTGAAATATTTGCTATTGCAAAATTTTGTATATATATTTTCATTTATCGAACAAAATATTTTGAATAGTCTATATTATTACTCATTACAATAAAAATATTCAGCAATCAACATTTAACCTATCTATAAATTCAATAAATATCAACTAGATTAACAAAATACATAAGCATAATTAGTAGAAGGTTAATAAGAACAAAACTTAATATTTAAAACCATCAAAAACCAATAAAGTTGCTATGCATTATGTCAAAATGCTTATGCTATTTAAAATATCAGAACCTATTTGCAACTTGAGATATTTACATAATACAATATACATAAAATGAATGTAAACTGAATTATTAATGAGTGTAAAAGCAATTTTTTTTTTCAATACATTAAACAGAAATAATTTTAAATTACTTAAATGAAGCTTTTTTATTAAGTCAAAAATTCTACAGTTAAAATTAATGATATGACAGAATAAAATATTAGCAAAAGACACAAATTCTTGAAAAGTCAATTTGTAGGATACTTCATTATATTCTGAAAACATCCATCTGCTATCTGAAATGAAAATGAAGTCCATAAGTAACATACAAACTAACAAAGATAAGCTGAAAACTTGAACATAATGGGAAACAAGCAAATACACTGCTCAAAACAATTAAAGGATATTGCAGTTTTAGGTGGATTTTGTATCTGGAAAACTTTTTAGCTGATTGATACATGGTCGACAGACATAGTAGGTTATATGAGAATAAATTACACATGTTTGGCAGAAAAAAAAAAATGCATTTTATTGCACATTTGTATACAAAAGGAAAAAAACACAATTTGTGCATATGAGAAAAAAAGAATAAGAAAAGGTGTTTTCTTCAAAGAAAATCATTTTCAGTAGGGGGTATGGTTTCCACGGGCGGCCAGCAACGTTGAATACCTTTGAGGCATGGACTCAATGAGGCTATTAATGACGAGTTGGGGTATTCTGCCCCACTCTTCCAGAAGAGCTCTTTCCAGTTCCTGGAGAGTTTGTGGGGGTTGTTGGTGGCTAGAAACTCGTCTTCCTAGAGCGTCCCAAACGTGCTCGATTGGATTCATGTCTAGAGAACACGCTGGCCATTCCATTCGAACGATTCCTTCCTCGAAAACGAAATCCTCCACCAGGTTTGCATGATGTGGCATGCAGGGGTGCAGAAAATGTTTTTACTCTCCACATTTCCCTCAATCCTTATGAAAATTTCCCCAAAATTTTATGTTTTAGAATTCTTACATGCGTTTAGATATAGACTTTTTTTTCTAAAAATTTCTCAACTTATACACAAGTATATACACAATATGTATTATTCCTAGATTGATTTTGTGAAAGTCGCTAAGCAGATAGATCTATTTATTTGTCAGGAAAAAAAAATCTCAGAGAAATATGTAATTCTTTATTAAAATTGAAATCGATTGTATGTTTTTCTGCAAAATTTCCCCAGATGGCTAAAATTTCCCCCGATCCTAGATCGCCGGATCGGACATATTCTGCACCCCTGGTGTTACCCCAGTTATCGTCCATTAAAATGAAGTTATCTCCGATTGCTGCAGCGTAAGGAACAACAATAGGTCTGAGGATCTCATCCCTATATCGGAGACCAGTCAGAGTTCCATCTCGAATGATGTAGAGGTCAGTGCGCCCATCAATGGAGATGCCACCATACACCAACACTCCTATACCGCCAAATCTGACACTTTCGTGCACGAACGTAAGATTATTCCTACTGCCACGGTCCTTCCAGACGAAAATACGCCTATTATCCGGATGCACAGAAAAACGGGACTCGTCAGAAAACAGAATATTGCTCCATTCATTTCTCCTCCAGTTGACATGCTCGGTTGCCCACTCCCTGCGATCGCGACGATGCCTTGATGTTAATCTAACACATACCATCGGTCGGGGAGCATACAGACCTACAGAATGGAGCCGGTTTCGGACAGTCTGAGTTGAAATCGTGGTGCCTGTAGCCGAGCGAAGGTGTTGTTGGAGAAGAGTAGCGTTCATGTTTCGGTGTCTCCGAGCTGTTAATGCTAAATACCGATCTTCATTGGGCGTTGTTGCCCATCTACGACCTTGCCCTGGTCTTCGGCCTGCACATCCACTCTCCAAAAAATGGTTCCAGATCCTTTAAATGACACTTTGTGACACTCCAATGGCTTGCGCTACTTCGGCTTGAGTTTGGCCCCCTTCTAACCAACAATTCTCCAAGCTTCTGAATCTGTCAAATGACTTTGCTGAGACATCGTACTCATTGAAACAAAGCAATCACTGAATGCTGATCATCCTTGTCTTCATTCTCTTTTATCCAGTTGAAAATCAAATTTCATTCGCTGTCGCTGAAGCGACGTTTTTGACGTCGAGCTCAAAATTTCCATACTCCACAGTTTGAAAACCAGAAAAATTTGCATTTGTGATTCTCTTCTTCTATTTTTGGCAAAAAAAATTTCGTTTATATCTTTATTTTATATAAAACTTCAAATATCCTTTAATTGTTTTGAGCAGTGTACTTTACTTTCTAAAAAATTGTAAATTTTCAATCCGATAAAAATGAATTCATTTTAATTCAAGAAAACCTTACTATATTTAAATTTTTAGTAATCAAATTGTATATTTAGTATTTTTTTTCACTTGCTCAAAATGCTAATTCTTATATGAGATTGCCAGTCTATAATTTTGAATACCTTTATGCATTAAGCACACATATAATATTCTAACTTCAGGGAGAGAGTGAGGCACTTATCATTTTAAGAAGGAAAAAGAAGGAGAAAGTCTTTTTTTCCCAATCATTTTCTTACTTTTACTTAACATCAAAATAGTTTTATCTAATTTTATAGAAATACAAAGTTATTAATAGAGTCACTAAATGATTTTAAAATCACTACATTACTAAAAATGGAATATTGCCAACTTTCAGTAAATGATAAAATTAATTTTGGGGAGAAAGCTATAGTTTCATTTTTCTATGGTTGTAAATTAATAATAATAAATATTGTTGAAATTTTAGAAACAAAATAAACTTTTATCAGAAATAAATTTTGAATGCTGAAAAAAAAAAAAAAAAAAAAAATATGACGATCAATTATTTTTTTTTTTTTTTTTTTCATTGATCACAATTTAATATAAAATTTCATTTTAACTAAAAAATGATTAATTATATATTTCCGATTATTTATTTCAACTGACTGTAAGGATTAAATTTTTCTGGCACATTGTGTCCACTCGAGGCATACCTAATTTTAATACAAAACTTGCAAACGACACCAAGAATATTTTAATAAAATTTTTCTTTTAAGATGAAAGCTTGAATTAAAGCGTTTCTAATTTCTACAAAAATCGTTGGTAAATCTTGATGTCAATCAATATTTTCTCTTTTTACAAACAAAATTTGTCAGTGCCAGAAAGGGTTTTTTCTTCTTTTTTTCAAATAAAATAAAATTTTGTAATTTGTGTTTGGTTCAGTTTTCTGAGGGACGGGGAAATTTATACTTACTTGTCAGAGAGGGGGGAAAAGTTACTTGTCTTGCAGACTTCTAAATTATTTTTTAATTAGTGGTCCAGATAAATGTTTAGTGGTCTCGGACAAGTGGACCACCAAAGATTTCAAGTGCTGCATATGAGTATACTAAACAAAATAATCTGAAAACTAATTTGTTAATTCATATACACAGAGTAAACATAATTGGTAACATTAACTGGGTTAACTTTGGCCCAAAAGAGAAGAAAAGATTACATTGAAAAGAATCTGTTCTGGTCTTGATTTTGTTCAGTTTAAACTGTACAAGATGTTACGGGTTAAAAAATAAGATAAGCTTATATTTATGTAGGAAATTTCAATTACAAAAATATTTTGTAATAATTTATACTAAATCCTATAGCTCTCATTTTTTAATATAAAAAAGAAAGCTGTATTTAAATATATAAAGAAAATTATTTCTATTTTCGATTAGTCAATCTTCAATACTTTTTTAAGTAAACAAACAAACAAACAACAACAAAAAACAAGTTGGAAATTGCACGTGAAGCGTAGCAAATTAGGTGCGTTCGTGCGATAACGAAGTTTTAAAAATATTACTTTCATATATCAATCTCATAAAATTGTAAATAGTGAATTACAATTAAAATGCTCATCAAACAATGTTCTCGATATACCATTATGTAATGGAATACTTTTGTGTGGCCTTGTAAATCAATAACAAATGTTCTTTGCACCGCAAATTATGTAAGATGTATATTATAATATGTACTTTATAGTTGCATATAAATTTTATTGAGTTCGCATGAGTGTAACACGATTAAAATGCATTTGAAACATTTTTTCCCATTGACCGTAATGTAACAGAATATTGATTGCCCCTGTAATTGATCTATGCATCCAATTTTCATAAAATTTGAAATAACTCGACAAAATTATGCAATAATTATGTATTTTAAATTTCAAACATATAGAATATATTTGAAACTTTTCCCCCATTGACCATAATGTAATTGAATACTTTTGATTGCCCCTGTGATCTATGCACATGATTATCAAAAAATTTGAAATAACTCGACAGAATTATGTAATAATTGGGGTATGTTGGGGTAATATGTAATAACAATGGGATAGCTAATGTATTAGTGTTGAATGTAGTGTGAGTAATTTTTATTCAGATTGTATGATTGCTAAATTTAAAAAAAATAATAATAAATAAATTAAAACAAAATTTTGGAATTCAACTGACATCTACGACTATTTATATATTAGAAGATAGAATACATGAACATAAACCAAACTTCATGTACAAACAATTATTAATAAAAATAATAAATTTTTAAAATATCAATAAATTTCATTTTTTCATCAACTTTCTTTTTTACATGATTGGTGATTCTTACATTATTTATAGGTTTGTTAATGTTTAAATATAGGGTCAATTCCATGCCAAATCAACTAGCGACCAGGGTTGGCATGGTTTAAACCAATTGGTTTTAACCATGTTTTAAACCATGGTTTAAACCAAATGTTTTTTTTTCTCAAAAAAAAAAAAAAAAAAACAAATGTTTTTTTTAGAAGAAATCTAATGACATTTTCTCTTTTTTTTCTATATAATTTGTGTATTTTAAATTACTGTCTATTAATAACTTCTACTTTTGACAATTTATTTCAGCAATAAGTATTAGATAAAGTGCGTTTAGGTCATTTTTTTATGTATAGGATTAAAATCTGTATGCGTTTGATATGCAGTATGAACACATCTATTGCTCTGAAGGAAAAGCTTCAAACTTCTGAATTGATCAAAGATAAAATAGATTAAAAGTATTCAATATCTAGTATAAAATATTTTATTTAAAAAAAATGCAGCTTATTTAATGTAATTAGTAACGTAATAGGATAATCTTCAAGATTTTGCTCAAGCTGTAAAAGAATTTTTTCTTGATTGGGGAGATTATCTTGAAGAATTAAAGTCAAAATATGAAGTCGAAAAAGAGAGTATTCAAAAATTGTTATTATCATGCATATGTAATAAGAAATGATGTTTTGAAAAAAAAAAAAAAAAGGTTTAAACAAAAAAAAAAAACAAAAAAACCTGGCTTAAACCAAAAAAAAAAAAAAAAAAAAAAAAAAAAAAACGGTTTTTTTGGTTTTTTTCCAACCCTGCTAGTGACTCAACCTGATCCTTTCAGATTTCGATGAAATTCTCAGGAATCATTCTGCCTGAAGATATAAACAGGGTTGTTTGGTTTAAACCAAGTTGGTTTAAACCAATGGGTTTTTAAAAAAAAACCATGCTGGTTTTTTTCATCTGGTTTTTTTATGTTTTATTTTACACATTGAAAAATGCAAAATCCAAGTTATGCTGAAGCTACAAGCTAAGTTGTAGAAAAATGATGAATTGATAAATTTCTAAAATGACAAATATTTTTAATCAACCCAGCTTTCCATATAAACTATAAGTCTACATGGCAGAATAACCAATTTTTTAAAAATTAGCTAGTTAGAAAAAAATTAGTTTTATTTCTACCTTTTTTTTTTCAAAGGTTTATCTATATATATAAAAGAAAGTCTGGATTTCGTATTAATCACAGCACAAAAAAATCTGCCGAACCTAAAATCTTGAAAATTGGGGTAAAAATACTTCTGATAACATCGAGTGCCGCTAAGAAGGGATTTTTGAAAATTCCACCCCTAAAGGGGTTAAAAAAAGGAACGAATTTTTTAAAAATTCCTTCAAAATCGGCTTTTGTAGTTATTTTTCAACTGATAACATATTTTAGTGTATTTTTTAATGCTGAATCGAATGGTACCAAGCAAATTCTTTTAAGTTCAGTAGTTTGCGAGATACTTCACATTTTCCTGATTTGGCGGTGTCTTCGGCGCAAAAACCTGAAATTTTTAATCCTTATCTATATATATAAAAGAAAGACTGGATTTCGTATTAATGACAGCACAAAAAAATCTATTGCACCTATAATTTTGAAAGAGAGTTATATAATCAGGTTAACATGATTATGTAAGCTATATTTAATTATCTCAATATATATAAAATGTAAAGTGAAATTTCATTACGGCCACTTATATCTTAAGTTCTACAAGATAGATTTTAATGGATTTTGCATTGTTAGTTGGATAATTTTTCAGAAATTTTGTAACAAATGAAATGTAGCATTCTACGTTATTTAATTGAATACTTAGGAAATGTTGTTTTTTATCAGAGGAACCCAATTACAAAAGTTTGGCTTTATTTTTAAAGTTCCGCTGAATGAGTTTTTATGTGATTAAAATTGTTAACATGTTGAGCGCTACGTCATTCATTGGTGACTAACATTGAACTTTCCGTTTAGATGACTGATTTTTCATTGATGACAGACAGTCTAAAATACGATATAAATCTAAAAATTACTATGATATAAAAATTTCGTTTAATTCAAAGTTTCTTAATAAAAAAAAAAAAAAAAAAAAAAAGACCAGCGTAGCGGGCGAAGGCTGCTAGTATATATATATATATATATGTGTAACATTAATTGTAAAACATTCATAGCCAGAAGGGCAAACTCGAGTTAAAAATGCACCTTTATTATTTAAATTGCTTGATTAGTTAAGATTTACTAAGGATTTGATCATTCCTCAAAGCCTCAAATATAACATTCTTAAGTAATTTTCTCCATTGATTTCTTTTTGTTATGTATGCTAATAAATAATTGGCAGATTTTTGCTCTGTGTTTATTGGGTTAAGCATGAAAATGCTAAAACCATTGGGTTATTTTAAGATCAATGTTTTCAATAGTCTAAAAAGCTATTAAATAGGTATTTTTGTTTATTTTAAGAATTTTGTTTGTCTTTTTTTTTTATGCTGGTAGTTTCAGAGGAGAAATGTCAAATAGCAATACACAATACTTCTTAAAGTGTGTAGACTCTACTGCTAAATTCAAATCATTCTGAAAATTCTTTATAAAAAGCTTTATTTTCAACAAAAGGTAATTCATGTAGTCTTCTAACAGAAAAATCAGACATCTCATGTAACAAGTATTTAAAAGAAATTATTTTGAATAGCCTTGTGAAAATAATATATATGAAACTGCATCATATTTATATTCTTCATCATTTATAGTGCTAATAATTAAAAGATTGTATATTAGGATTTTCAAGGTGTTAATGTTTCATTACGTAAAAAACTTTGTTTAAGAGAAAAAAAGACATAGCTTTTTCTAAAAATGTTTAATATTTAAATGATTCTCATTTTCTACATAGCTAATTGTATATTAAATTATTACATTGATTAGAATTACTTTTAAATCAAGTTATTACTTATATATTCAAAAATATTTATTTTTATTGATAAATATGCATGTATATATGTAATAGGAAATCATATTAAAAAAACCCGGTTTAAACCAAAAAAAAACCTGGTTTAAATTTAAAAAAACCATGGTTTTGGGGTTTTTTTCAAAAAAACCCGGTTTTTTACCAACCCTGGATATAAATGAAAATATATGTTCATAATTCTTTTTTCGCATCAAAATTTCATATAGTTAATTATTTAAAATTTGAAAAATCATCATTTTTTGGCTTGCTTACATGTTTTTAATTTTGAATTTCTCAAGTTCTATCAAACATAGAACATTTTATGACCACTCATTCAAAGAGGAATTTATAAGGTTTAATTTAATATGCAAGTTGACTATGTATAGTTAAAATAAATAAAATTCTAAAATTGAAAAATTTTTAGATAGTTATTTTTAAAATTTTTGAAAAAATTGTATGTTTGTTGCAATATTATAAGCTTTATTCTGAAATTTTTAGAGTGGGATCACAATGGGATCAGGAGTTATTAAATGAAGGCAAAAATTACCATTAAAATATCAATTCTATCTATTTTGTTATTTATTTATGATTTGTATGGTAATTTTCAGCTTTTATTTCATAACTCATGATCCCATTCTAAATATTTCGGAATTTCAATACTACAACAAACATAGAATTTTTTTCAATTTTAAACATTAAAAAAAATTTATTTTATTTTTTTAACTATGCATAGTCAACTTGCATATCAAATTAAACCTTATAAACTCCACTTTAAAATGAGTGGTCATAAATTTTTTTTTGATAGAACTTGAGAAATTCGAAATTGAAAATATTTATGCAAGTCAAAAAATGATTTTTCAAAATTTAAATAATTAACTGTAAGAAAATTTAAAGTGACAAACAAAAAATAAAAATATTCTCTAATTTACATCATCATAGACAATGATCCCTGGCAGTTTCATTGAAATCAGAAATGGTGGTCAGATTGAATAATGAATTTTTATGGTTGATTTGACATGGAATGACCCTATTAACAAATTACACAAAATCTAAATTTGTCTAAATAAAAGAAATTGTAAACATAGATTAAATATAAATAGACATAACATATAAATCAAAAAAATGTTAAAATCCACAAACCACTAAGAACAAAGCTGCACAGATTCTACTGCATAGAAAAATACTTGAATTTCAGCACATTCTATTAAATAAGCAAGGACTTCACATGAGATGCACTTCTATTTAAAAAAAAATAATAATAATAAAAAATAAATAAATAAATAAAGCCTTCAGAAAATTTTTCTCTGCAATAACTCAGATGTAAGATCATTAGGAAAAAACTCTTTAGTATTAAGACTTAAAACAAATATTAATAAAACCTTAGCTTACAAATAGTAAAATATGTTTAAAATGCCCCCCCCCCCCAAAAAAAAAAAAATTAATATGGTGAGAAAAAGTTATAAATGAAAAAGATCTCCAAAGGTTGCTTAAAGTAATAAAATTTTCAAGCAAAGCACAATAGCAAAATTTTTCAGCACTAGTTTGTGTTATAAAGATGTGTTTGTGAAACAAAGAAAATAACTTAGTTAACAGTAAGGAAAATGTTTTGTATTTTTTGAGACAAATTATCAGATTGAAGCAAAGTAAAATTTTTTATTGAAATCACGATTTAAAAAAAAAAAAAAATCACTTTTTCCTTTTTGATATCATAAAATTGATTCTCGATACTTTCCAGAGTAATTTTATATGATCTGAAATCAGGGTTCGCCGAAATGGACCCAGCCCGAAAAAACCCGCCCGGGTTTTTTCGGGCGGGCCCACTTGAAAAAACCCATCAAAAACCCATTTGTGGGTTTTTTCAAATTTTCTCGTGTTTTCACAACTGTATCATTATTTAATCTAAGATATGAGGATAGAAAGATAAATGCCAATTTAAATATATTTCAAACTAACCATATTTAAAAGAATTTCTAAGTATTGATAAAATGACCATAAAATAAATTAGTTTGTAAATAAGGAAGATTTTCATGGCTATATATTTTAAAATGCATCCAAGTGCTTTAAATCTTAATGTATACCTAATGATGGGCTTGAAATGTGATCCCCATCCTAATTGCTTGTATTGTTATAGCTTTTAAGATTAATTGCAACATTTATTATCCTGCTTCAATGTTCAATGAAAGTTTATACAGTAATTTTCAACACAAAAATAGTGACAGATTATACAGGGTTCCCAGCATCATGGAAAGTCAGGAAAATCTCAAAATATACAGGAAAAGTCAGGGAATTTACAAATAATTTCTAAAAAAGCCATGGAAAACATTTGAGTGAAAAAATGAAAAATGACACAAAATTCATTAAACAGTTGGGGGAAAAAAAAAAAAAAAAAAGACTGAGTATGATTACAGAAAAAAATTGCTAATTTTGGCAAAAGATTGTGAAAATAAGTATCAAATTTTGATGTATGCTCGTTTGGTCAGAGAATTTTTCTAGATTTGGTTTGGGAAAGCCAGGGAATTTTTTGAGATTTGGTCATGGAATGTCAAGGAATTTGCCAGCAATATTTTGCTAGAAATCCTGTTATAACAAAAAAAAAAAAAAAAAAAAAAAAAGTGAAAAAGTTTTAGTATAGTACTTTAATAATTTCATTGTTAAAATTATTACTAATAATTAATTTTTGTAAAAGCAAATTATAATGTTTATTATTGTCATAACATTTTAACCTTTAACCTCATAAACTTTTTGTAATCAATTAGTTATTTTAAATTGTATTTAGTAGTATAAGTATCTTGTTTTCAAACATTCTGAACCATATTTCTTTAACATAAATAACCTTGATAATATCCAAAAAACCCTAATAAAATCTAATCTAAAATGTATCCAGATACTTTAAAAGATTGCTTACAGACGGCATACAAAAGCAAAACTAAACTAGTAAAAGTGTATTGCCATTTACGATCTAATTTTATAGATATGACCGACATTGACTTTTAGATAATCCAATTTAATACTATTGCAATATAAATGTTGCTTAAATTGTAGTATGTATGTATGTATGTATATATATATATATATATATATATATATATATATATATATATATATATATATATATATATATATGTGTGTGTGTGAATTCTATTTTTTCTTCACAAAAATAAAAATATTTACATAAATGTTACTACTTTAAACTGATTTCTATTGAAGTAAATGAAAGAAATTGCATAAATTAGTCTGTTTAAATTAAGATTTATATAAAGAAATTCAGTTACACTTGATTTAATACATCATTCTTCCAGTAATCTAGTTCTATGAGATACAAAATAATCTTTTTAAATACATTTATATTTTCCTTTTATATATTTATTTTTATTGTTAATCTATACTTAATGCTAAATTATACCTTTGTTTCACTGATAAATGAAAAATTTAGGCACTATGGATGTGAAAATTAGAAATGTGAAGAGTTCTCTAAAAAATTTTGATAAAACCCAAAAAACCCGAAAAAACCTGGGTTTTAGACTACTGGGCCCAGTGGGTTGGGCTTTTTCAAACCCTGTCTGAAATGGCACTGTTGAGCATATTTTATTATTTTTTAAATATTTAACTTAATTATATAATATTAGTGGTCTCAAACAAGATTTAAAACATTAATAACTCTTAATATAAAATGGCAGATTAAAACAAAAAACTCTTTTATATATTCAAATAACGTTAAAATTGAAAAATCATTTAGTTTTGAATATTAAAAAATAATTAATATTGAAGATTTGTAAAATCAAAGTAATCAAAACAGCAGTTAAAAAATAATATAGGGTGAGAATAATTATTGAGCACATTTCGAAGTTCTATTAAACAAAAATAAAAGAATGCAGCTAGTGCTACTGTTGCTCAAATGCGAAAACAATTTAAACAGCTTGTTTTTCAGTCACCATTTTATTACCAGCAATATGGTGCTGAAACCACATTGAGGTTTCATTGTTAAAGACTACCTGCAGTAAACATTTTCAACCACGATGCATTGGTAGAGGTAGACCAATTCCTTGGTGTCTGCAGGATCACCCGATTCAATAATAGAGCACGGATGCAGAATATGTCTGATCCGGTGATCTAGGATTGGGGGAAATTTTAACCACCTGGGGAAAATCTGCAGAAACATATACAATTGATTTAGATTTTAAGAACAAATACCGTAATTTCCTGAGATAGAAAACTTTCACTACAAATATAAGATCTATATGGCAACTTCCAGAAAATCGATGTCAGAATAATGTGTATCGTATAATTGGGATGATTCTATTTTGAATTTCACTTCTGCCATATATACTCGAAGTCAAAAAATATTGCAAAAATAAATGTTCTATATCTACGATAGTACAGCAATTACTGATAACAAAGTACAATTTTGGGGAACTTTTCATGTGGATTGGGGAAATTTTGGGAGTAGAAACATTTTCTGCACCCTTGTAATAGAATAGGAGTATATATTAGTAGGAGTAAAAAACGTCATGAGAATGTAATTTAATAATATGATAACTTTATAAACTGTTTACAATCACAACATAAAAGTTTTCTTATCATTCATCCCCCCCTCCCCTCTCCACACATACATTATATCTAATTTAAAAAAAAAAAAAAAAAAAAAATCATACCAAGGAATGCCAAATTTTAAATAATAATTAAAAAACATTGGCATTTTTGTATATATTAGTGTACCATAGAAATTAAAAAAAGGAATATTTAGGGGGGGGGGGGTGTTAAAGATTAAAAAAGAAAAAAAATATTCAATGATTTAATAATCTCCTGTGTTTTTTGTAAACAAATAAAGACAATCTATAATTTTTGCAAGTTTTCAAATGCATTAATTTAGAAACTATGGAAAACTTGTACAAAAGATTTCTGGAAAATTTGTACAAGTTTCTGCATTAATTTAGAAACTATGGAAAACTTGTACAAAAGATTTCTGGATACAACCAAAAGTGCATTTCAATATTTTTAAAAAGGGAACTGTGCATTTTGTGAATTTTAGAAAAGGCAGAGTGCTGTGATTTAAATAATGGCATAGAAGAAACACTCGTTTATATGGGAATATATATATAATCATTTTTCCCCATTTCAAATATCTGATACTCTCAAAGAAAGCAGGGACCGATTTACAAATTTGGGGTTCCTGGGCACAATAGTTACTAAAGATACCAATATTAATTTTAAAATACATATTAAAAGATGAAATATGATAATTAATAGCATTTTTAAATAATTATTTCACAGTTATGAAATGTAAATGAGTAAACATTTTACAATAAATAAACATGATGCTCAGTGTTCTCGCTGAAATTTGACCCGCGTTAGTAATTTGGCTAATTAAAAATGAAAAACATTCGGCAAATGAAAAAATTATTAGCCAAATAGATTCGCCGGGTAGCACAAAAAAAAAAAAAAAAAAAAAAAAAAAAAAATCCTTTAATGTACCCTTTTTTTTTTCAATATTTCTAAAATAACCTAAGTTTTTATAACTGCGACAACAATTGTTATTAATATAATTTCAACTATCCGCTACATATATATTAAAAATATGCATATATGGATACGTATGAAAAATGAAAAGGAAAAGAAAGAAAAAGCAAAAATTGAGCACTAGCAATTTGGCGAATCTAATAGCTTGTTTACTCGCCAAATGAAGAAATTAGTCGCATTTTGGCGCAATGGCGAGCGACAGCGAGAACACTGATGATGCTAATAATCTTTTAGCAAGTCTCAATAGAAAAATAGATAAAAAGTAAGTTCACTCCTGAGAATTAAAGTGTTGACAAAAAATAAATTAGAGGATAGCATGGAATTATCATACAATTTTTTTTTTTAAGTTTCACAGAAATGAAAATTTGTGTGCTCACAAGGGTTCGTGATTTTTTTGATTTTTTTAATAAAAATCAAAACAATCTGATTTTTTTGATTTAAATCAGATTTTTTAAAATTTAAATGTTTTTTTTTTTTTTTTTTTTTTTTTTTTTTTTTTTTTTTTTTTAAATGCCACACATTATTATTATTTTATAACTTTTTGCTTAATTTAAATAACACAAATTTTACACACATACACGTGCATTTATAAGTATTATCTATTAATAATATTACACAATTTACATAAATGATTTATACTATTTCAAGGTAAAATTTTAGGCTATGATCATTTGATATTTTAGGCTATAAATCATGATAATACAAAATGCATGAAAAACTACAAATCAGATGTCAAAAATTAATTCAAGGCTTCAGTACTTTTAATTATAATAAAAATATCTGCAACACAAAAAATTTAAACAAAATTGGGAGCAAACTAAGTTTTGAACTTAAGTGCTGGCTGAGAAAAATGAGTTTAATTGCTGCCATCAAAATACTTAAGGCCAGAGGATACAAATTGAGATGTCATCAGTAATTGACTGACTTTTCGGTAGTGTTGGAATTTACACAGGAGAATTTCGAATAGCAGTTTATTTTCTTTGTGGAATATCTATCATCTTATAAAACAATAACTATTTAAACTTACTAATGAGAACTTGGAATCCCTAAATAAAAATTCAGTCAGAGAAGGAATGCTGCAGTGTTACCACGTCTGGCTGGGTTTTTTTATTGGGGGATTCCAAATTCTGATAAGTAAGTTTAAGTTGTAATTAATCATAAGTTAATCAATAAGTTTAATGTTTTATAAGAGGATAGATATTCTACAAATAAAATGAAAGCAAATTGCTATTCAAAATTTTCCAGTGTGAATTCCAACACTAGTGAGAAGTCAGTCAATTAGTGAATACGTCACAATTTGTATCCTCTGGCCTTGAGCGTTTCGATAGCAGCGGTTTAATAGTTTTATCTGTTGATTTCTAATTTCTGAAAGTACCAAACCAAAGGCAGAAAACATTTGTTCTACTGAAGCAGATAAATCTATTGCAGTAAAAGACTAGTTGATCATTAATTCTTTAAGTTTTTACTATCAGCCTTTTCGATAACTGTAACAAAAATACCTTCCACTATTCTAAATGGCTGAGATCAATTATATTAAATTAAAATAAATAAATAAATGACTGATTCAGATTTTGTTCAAATCTTAATATAACATGCCTCATCAAAGTACAGCACATAAAGTCATACAATTTTATTTTACCGCAAGTTACAGAAGTTTTTCTAAATACCAATGAGTAAATATTCAAATATTCATTATATATTTCTGCTTAGATTTCTTTACTGTTGTAAGATTATTTTATAATTTGATTCAAATGAAATTTGAAAGAATTTTTTTCTAAACTTTACATTTATTTTACTTTTTTACAAATCTTTAGTTTTATCTTTCTGAAAGTTGTTTGATTATATATATTATATAAAATTAAATTATGTTAAAGCACATTATTAAGTTTGTTTACACCTTAAATTTATTAAAAAATAACTTAAAAGAAAAAATGATTTAAATCAATGATTTTTTTAAAAAATCAATTGATTTAAATCATGATTAAAATCAACCTGATTTAAATCAACGAACCCTGGTGCTCACCCAAAATGATAAAGAATTATTAAAAATCTGTGGAAATGATTATGCATTTATAGAAAGAGATGTAGTACTTTAATAAAAACAAAACTATTACAAACAAGTGATTTCTTTAATGTAAAATTAATAGTTTGCATAATAGCATGTATATATAAGTGTAAAAGTAAAATAATTTTTGCAGTTATTTTGATTTTAAAATAATGTGATTTTGCCCTTTTAAAATGCGAAACTCTGAAGTAAGGTCACTTTAATCACTCTCCCAGTGGTGGCTGTTATTCAGAGGTTTTACTGTATTTGAAATGAAACTTGTGTTTACTAATAAATAAAAGAATATTGATCACTTGTTTCGTTGATAAAAATGTCTGTCTACCCCCCCCCCCCGTTTTTTAAACAGAGGAAATAAAAATTATATTTCTGTGACTTGTGACAAATCTAAGATTGTTCCACGACCCATTAAAGCATTCGCCGCGACCCATAGATTGGGAATCGCTGCTCTATTATATAAATTATACAAAGCAGACTTATAAAAAAATGAATTTGGTTTAATATTAAAAATGTTACAAACTACCATTAATAATTTAAAGCTAATTATTCTAAGTTTTGTGTTCGTTGCATTCTGGTAGGGTAATTTATTTTATTTAAAATTTGTCAGTTAGTAATATTTATAAAAATATTAATACAATACAAATTAATCACATAAAACTAGCTCTTAACCTTTTTCAGTAAAATTTTCACTGAATGAGTGTGGAAACTGCAAGAGGTGAGATATTAGTCCCTCTTGTATTGTTTGATTAACATTGCCATGGTCAGTAATAACACGACACAACCCACGA
>CAXHSM010000258.1:0-32000 GCA_964019185.1 Maratus speculifer | reverse complement strand
CGACGAGGAATCTGAAACTCATAACCTATACCTGGCTGCCTCTATAAGAGAGTGACACCATTTGATTTCCAAATATTTCTTTTACAGACGCTTTTGTCCCAACTACACTACAAAAACTTTGACCCTTTTGCTGCATCATCACTCCAGCGCTTTTATAGAAAATGATTACTTTACTGTGTTATGGAGCATTCTCATTGGTCATAAAAAACATATTCTATAAAAGCTGTAGTGTGACGCTGCATCAAATGGGTCAAATTTTTAACAGTGTATCATGGAGCATTCGCATGGGTCAAACGAGAGATATTCTATAAAAGCGGGGGAGTGACGATACAGCAAAAGGATCAAATTTTTTTGCAGTGTACAATGTACAAAGTTTGTCCCTTTTGCTGTATCGTCACTCCACTGTTTTTTAGAAAACGATTACTTCAGCCTACACTGTTAAAAATCTGCTGATTTTGCTGCAACGCACTCCACCGCTTGTATATAATATCTCTATTCCAACCAATGAGAAAGCTCCATTTCACGGCCAAGTAACCGTTTTCTATACAAGCAAGGGAGTGCGTTGCAGCAAAATGCAGCAGATTTTTAACAGTGTATTGTGGAGAATTCTCATGGGTCAAGAGAGAGATATTATATAAAAACGGGAGCTGGTGATGCAGCAAAAGGGTCAATTTTTTTACAGTGCACACTGTTGAAAAATGTGACCCTTGTCCAGTTAGAGTTTCACTCTTTGAAAAGATCGTGTGTCTATGTAAGTGTAACATAAAAGAATGAAAAATGAACGTTTCTAATTGGTCGATTGCTTCGAAAAGATATTGAATTTTAATGTTTTAATTTTTTTTAAAGTTCTAATCAACAGATTTTTTTGAAATTCGAATGGGACCACATGGGCCCCATACGCTTTCAAACAAAAAAAGAATTATCAAAATCGGTTCATATTTACGAAAGTTATGCGTGAACAACAAATACATACAGGTCGAAATCATAACCTCCTCCTTGAAGTCGGTTAAAAAATAAATATATCTAAAATAATTCGAACACAAGGTTTTGTTAAATTCTAATCTCATTACAAAGTTAAAACTAATTTTTGCTCAGCCAAAATAAGAAAAGTATTTCTATTTATGTCATATTACTAAAAACAAAAGATTAAAAGTTTTAGAAAATATAAATTGTTAAAAATAAGAACATAAAAATATTAAAAATAAGTGTATAAAAATAAGAAAATATTAGTTGATATGCGCCTTGCAATTTTTTTAATAGATGATTTTTTAACAATGTTGTGTATGAACTGTTCAGCTTAATGTAATCTGTGCATTAAATTCCAGGATTAATTAGATTTAATATGTACCACCAATATGTTCACCAATATGTATTCATCATATTGAATATTTTCTATACTCAATGAGCTTTTACTTTTAGTCATATCGTTTTCGGAAATTCTTTTTCTATTCAGACATAGAAATAATTATGTTTTGCATTTTGTGAACTTTAAATTTAATAAAACGTACGAATTTCTTTTCATTAAGTTTTTACTTTTCGGCATCATTTAAAAATATAGATTCATTTCTTGGTAATTAAAAAAAAATCATAAAATGTTACCCGATACATGTAAGAAGACTTCATCACGTAGAATGATTTCTGATCTCCCCGAAATTTTTGTTATTTACGGAAATTCTTTTTTTATTCAGAGTTAACAATAACTATTATTTTTTACATTTCGTAGAGTTTAAATTCTTTAAGATACCTTTTTTTTTCGTTAAATTTTTACTTTTTGGTCTTATTTAATAATATAGATGAATTGTTTGTTAATAAAGAAAATACCCCATAAAATGTTACTCGGTACATGTAGCAAGACACTTAAAGTATTCATCACGTAGAATGATTTTTGAACTCCCCAAAATTTTAATTAATTACAAAAATTCTTTTCTTATTCGGAGTCAGCAATATATATATATATTTTTTACACTTCGTACAGTTTAAATTTAATAACACGTACTTAATTTATTTCATTAAATTTGTACTTTTTGGTCTTATTTAATGATATAGATGCATTGCTTGCTAATAAAGAAACATAATCATAAAATGTTACTCGGTTCATGTAGCAAGAAATTTAAAGACTTTTTTTTGACAAATCAAATGAAAAAAAATAATAGGTAAAGGAAAAGTAACCCAGCTTGAACTGAAAAATAATTTCAGACCTGTTCAACCGGAAAAAAATGGGTTTCAAATTTCTTAATTTTATGACTTTAGCTAATTTTATTCGAAAAGGAAGCTAAAATGCAAAGAACCCCTTTACTGAAGATTCATTACCAATATTCACCAATATTGAATTTGAAAGAGAACCTCATTAAATTAGTTAGATATATCAAAAATAGCTTTATTTATAGATATTATTTTTTATTAGTAATAGGCAGTATTTCGCCTTTTGTTACCGAGATTGGCGAAACGTAAACGGTAACCGATTTGGTTATATAATTTCAAAGCGTTTTAGAGTTGAAATAAAAGTTTCAACAAACATACTGTAGGAAATAAACAAAAGGCCAACGTACAATGCAATGAAAACGTGTGTACTTCTTGAAATGCCAAATGCAAACTCAAGTGAGCAGAAATATGGTTAAAATGTACCGGCCCGTAAAGCATGGTGACGTCACTGCAACTTCGTTGTGAAGTCACATTGTGACTTTGTGACCATCGATTGTCAATATGACGTCACGTGACGTCGATGTGAAGTCACAGTGACTAAAATGTGAAGTCGTTATGGCCGTTTTAGAGCTCTTTTGTGACGTTTCACAAAGTGGTCACAATGTGACCAATTTGTGAAAAATGTGTCATTTGTGACTAATTTGACATTAACATTGTAACGAAACTGCGACAAAAGCGACGATATTTAACTTGTCAAAAACATGTTTTTTAAAGTAAATAACATGTTTTGAAGGATATTTATAAATTTCTAAAGATTTTTAAGAAAGTCACATCTCAGTCACAATGTGACGTCACTGAGTGGTGGCATTTTGGTCACAGATGGGATGTGACCAAAGTGACTCAAAGTGACGTCACTGTGACCATGCATGCTATTAGGGGGGTGATCCAAAAGTCAAGACGAACTTTAAAATTAAATAATTGGAAAACGAATCAAGATAAAAGATACGGTTTGCACCAAACGGATACAAACGAAACTGTATTTTGTGTAACAACGAAAAACATAGTTTTCTTAAAGACCATCAAATGGCGCTATAGTGTTTTATTGTACCAAAAGATGATTTACAAATGAAGAAATGTTGACAACTTACAAATAGCTTAGTTACAGTTAATTAGTACTACAGTAAATGTTCATTGTGCTGTCCATCATTCATAAATGCAGCTGTGAGACTAGGCACCACACCATTCACAGCATTTAGTAGCATTTCTTGTGTTACGGCAGACACATTTTGGCGGGTGGCATCTTTCAGTGCTGCTAGTGATGACGTTGGTCACCAACAGAACTATATTTTTTCGTTGTCACACAAAACTCAATTACCTTTTCATCTGGTTGGTGCAAACCGTATATTTGTATATTAATTTGTTTTCAAGTTATTCATTTTTAAAATTCGTCCTGACTTTTGAATCACCCGGTATATGATTTGAAACAATAGATATGTTTTTTATTCCTTTAGGCACAAACTGCCACAATGTTCCTTCCGTGGTAGAAAATACATGTTTTGTAGTACTTTAATGCGCTTAATCCTAGTATTTTAACTTACTTGCAAGAAGTGCTTCTCTTACAATAAGTGAAACTTACAAGAAGTTTTACTTACTTATCTTTAGAAGGAGAAAGTATTGGATTCGTGAAAATTTCCGAATTCCGGTTTTCTATGGATTTTCACATTTTAAGGGTCAGAAATTCGATTTTTTTTTTTTTTTTTTTTTTTTTTTTTACAAAATTTCTCTCTATGGTTCTGTCTGTCTGTTAGTTAGTCAGTCAGTCTGTCTATCTGTATGTGACATAAATTTTGTGGGCGCTCCTTAAACTATTTCACGAAATTTGACAAAACTTTAGATTAAGTTTGTCCCTGATATGAATTAGCATTTTTCAGGTTTTTGGAATAAAACGCTCAACGAGTGGCACTGCTGCGCGGTATCATTCATGATTTTCGCAATAGTAGTATTTTAGAATCTAATATACGATCTTTCATAAAACTTTAGATTCAGTTAATTCCTAATATAAATGAGTATTCTTTAGTTACACAGGTGTCGCTGCTATGCGGCATTATTAACTATTATCGCAATGCCTCTATCTCAGGAACTAATGCACGAATTATCATCAAACTTCAAATTTAATTAGTCCCTGATTAATACTACTTAGTTTTTGGAGTAAATCGCTCAACATATGGCATTTCTATCAAGTTTTTTTTTACATTATTATTATCTCTGTAAGGATTCTATCCCAAAATCTTACAGATTCTCACCATACTTCAGATATAGCTACAGTTTGTCATAAGTTGTTGCAGATTGGATTTTAGTTGAAATTACACCAAGGAAAAAAAATATACCGTCTTCACCTAGAATGAATAGTTAGTCACATTCTGAATGTACAAACTGGAACTATAGATGACCGAAACCGAAATATGCGAATAGATTAAACAATTATATTGAATAGAGGAAATGACCTAACATTTCTATTCTTTTGTTTTCCAGGTGACGAAACGATATTTAATCGTTTCAGCAATGAGAAGTTACCCATTGATTTTAGGAATGGTTTCTTAAACTTGAATTATAGTTACTAAATCAAATATCTTGTCTTCGCATCTGTTTGCAGAGGTTTTTAAATAAGTTTGACAACGAGAAAATAGGTAAAAGTTCTTGAATTCTAACAGAAAACTACAGAACTCTCTAACTTAGAGAACTAGAACTTTTAAGGATGACATGGAACAATTTTTTAAAGAGTCAAAATTTAGATTATAGATGCTGCCACTATATTTTTTCTCAGTGTAGCTAACCGGTGATGTTGCTATGTTTCCTTTTTCTGGAAGTAATAAAGTGTATGAGATAGAAGAAAGTTTTGGTATTGACACATCCGACTAGTTTTACATTGTATTTTGGTATAAGATACATGAGTATGTTAAATATCAGATTATTAAACTAAATAAGAAATGAATGAAAACAATATTTGGTAGATACCAGCCATACAAATATAAAAAAAATTTAAATAAGTCACATTAAATATTTAATTGTTTACTAAGAATAATTTACTTCACGCAGTATTTTGAAATGTTTCTAACATACACATTTCATTACTAAAGACATTTTTATATAAGTAGCCACATATAAAATTACTTTCATAAAAGCTATTTTAAAGATAAAATGTGTGCTTCGTGGCATGCCGACTGGGCACTCTAGCAAGCTACAATATGGATGAAATATATTAGATTTGTAGCAATATACATATTTATTTTCATTTAGAATCAAACTATCGCAATAAATTTTCTCTCGGGGAAATACATGTTTTTGTGATATTTTAATGCACTTGTTCAGCATATTTTTTTAGATTGTATTACGGTATAATAAGTATAGATATGTTAAATTTCAGATTACATCGCTAAAAAAGAAATGAGTAAAAATAACATTTGTAAGATACCAGCCATACAAATATTAAAAAGAAGATTTAAATAAGACCCATTAAATAGTTTATTGTTTAATAAAAATTAATTGTTTCATGCAGTATTTTGAAATTTAATGGCATACTCATTTAATTACTAAAGACGTTTTTTTAAAAGCAGCTATATACAAAATTACTTTCATAAAAGCTATTTTAAAATACACTTCCACAATCTGATTTGACAAATGCATTATCTGTATCTAATCGAAAATGCTTGTGTAACATGTCATAAAAACTGAGAAGGTGATGCTAAATGACGGCTGAAATATTTAATAGTTTTATCAGTAGTTGATATTGAGTTGAAATGTTGAAAGAATGAACTGTCTCCTTTCAAGTTGTTTTTGACAGCCCATAATAATTTTTTTATCGGCTTGTCTGTTAACTTGAAATGAAGATATTACAGGTTAGTTTATATCTAACACAGAATGTATGGAAAAGAAAATGTAGCATTATGTTTCGAGAAAATTTTCTTTTTTTTAACCAAGAAAATTGCATTCTAAAATTAAATTGAAACATATGGCTATAATATTAAAAAAAAAAAAAAAAAAACATTTTTTTTTATTTCAATCTGCATTCCTTTCTCTTTATTAATTTCAACAAAATTATTTTTAATTTGTTAATAAATAACAAGAATGGTGTTTATCTAACTGAGAGATAAAATTATAAATTAATATAAATAAATAAAAACAATGTTTAAAGCACCAAAGCATTTTTTTTCTTATTGCAAACCGGCTTAGGTAGCCATAACATGAGTACATGGCGTATCTGTCCTTAGCCATTTCGGTCTCCAGACAATTCGGTCCCGAGACATTTTGGTCCCCAGAAATTTCGGTCCCCATCCACTAATGTCCCTTGCTATTTCGGTTCTTTGTAATATATATCCCTTGTTGTTTCTTTGTGCTTTCTACTTTTTGTGGTCCTGCCAAAGACTGTAAGTTCAACATTATAAGGGCCTTTTTTTCATTTTTTTTTCTCCCCCTCGTTCCCCCGAAATTTTATGAAAAGCTGAATATAGAATCCCATAAATTTAAACTTTTATAACTCGTGATAATGAAATGACTGGGAGCTGAAAAATTAGTTTGATTAAAGAGTGTGACATAATTTTAGGTGACACTGTCTTTTTCTTTTGTTATTATTACTATTGAACAGAATGAATATTTTAAGTTTTATTATTTATTATTTAACATTTTATTATTTATTAGCTTGTACACGTCAGCATTAAATAATTTTTAGATTAAGGAATGACTGGTCTGTCTCGTCATTTCTTGGTACGATAATAGTAACAGCGGGCGCCAACTCGCCATTTTGGCGTCACTTTCACGTCATCGAGTTACGGGATGAAATTGGTGCCAAATTAAAGGTAAAATAAAGTATTTTAAGAACATTTCGGTCTGCCTGCGCATATCCTGGTACAAACCCTCGGCAGACTGAAATTTATAACAAACAAGTAAGAAAAATCATGTGTTAAGCATAGATTATGAAGCACTTTCCAACACTTAATGAAATCTTTAACAAAACTTTGTTATTTAGGGAAATAATAGTGTATAGCCAAATATACCCAAATATGTATTCCAGTACATTAGAACAGCCCTGTATTTCATATGTCAGTTCATATAATGGGAAAATTTAGCTTAGCAAGAAAATATCCAGTAGCTTGAAATTTCTTTTTCAGCAATTCATACTATTAGATGGAAACATACTTGTATACTTTTGTTCAGCCCTGTAGTTTACATTGTACCTTTATTACACGTCAGCATTAGGCTAAAAGTTATTGTAAACTAAAACACTTTTAAAACAACTGAAATCACATTCTCATAAATCATCATTCATAGGCGTCCATGTACCGAATTCTTTGCGTGGCCCTGTATATCCTTTTATCTATATTCTGCAAACCTTTCTCAGTAAATTAAATGCAGCTCAGCGTAAAAATGCATAGCTTATTTAAGAACCACGTTTAAATAATTTACGCTCATATTCAGTAACGTTGGTGAGCTCTTTTGGGTAGCCCTGTATATGAACTATAACATTTATACACACCATATAATGTGCATATATTAAGCGAAATATAAGCGCGAATATCATAATTAAAATGCATTTCATCCCTCCATCAGCCATCATCGGACACATATACGGTACTTCGGAAAAAATATATTTTTTGAAATCTTTTGTATGGCCCTGTAAATGCTATGTACTTCATATTATGCAAGACAGTAGCGTATAATTTATATTAAGCTTCAATGACATATATAAATTTTATTATACATGAAAACGCTTAATATATTTAAAATATGTCACACACAATTCCCCCTTTTACCATTATCTAGTGGAATTCTTTTGTGTGGCCCTGTAAATGAATAATAGCTACATTTTCACCTTATATTTTATAGAATGCATATTTTAATATGTTTGACAGGGTTAACATCTTTAAAATCCCTTTGAAGCGATTTTTCCCCATAGGCCGTAATGTAATGGAAAACTTTTGATTCGCCCTGTAGATAAACTAATCATGGTAGAAACTTTATTTTCGATAGGACTTGTGCTAGGGTAAACGTCAATAACGTCCTAAAATGTCCTGACAATCCGAGTATATTAACGATTTTTCCCCATAGGCCGTAATGTAATGGGAAACTTTTGATTCTCTCTGTAGATAAACTAATCATGGTATATACTTCATTTTAAGTAGGGTTCGTGCTAGGGTAAACCTCAATAACTTCCTAAAATTTCATGGTGATCCGAGTATATTAACGATTTTTCCTCATAGGTCGTAATGTAATGGGAAACTTTTGATTCTCTCTGTTGATAAACTAATCATGGTAGATACTTCATTTTCAATAGGGTTAGTGCTAGGGTAAACCTCAATAACGTATAAAAATTTCATAGCAATCCGAGTATATTTACGGGAGTTAGAGCGCGGACAGACGGACAGACGGCCAGACAAACCGAATGCATAAGCACTTTTCAACTTTGTTGGAAAGTGCTAAAAATGACGTTATAATGTAAAATTCAATACGACTAACCATGATGTAGGACAAGATTATTAGGTGTAGATTAAGGAATGACTGGTCTGCCTCGTCATTTCTTGGTACGATATGAGTAACAGCGGGCGCCAACTCGCCATTTCGGCGTCACTTTCACGTCATCGAGTTATGGGATGAAATTGGTGCCAAATTAAAGGTAAAATAAAATATTTTAATAATATTTCGGTCTGCCTGCGCATATCCTGGTACAAACCCTTGGCAGACTGAAATTTATAACAAAAAATGACGTTATAATGTGAAATTCAATACGACTAAGTCATCGAGTTACGGGATGAAATCATGATGTAGGACAAGATTATTAGGTGTAGATTAAGGAATGACTGGTCTGCCTCGTTATTTCTTGGTACGATATGAGTAACAGCGGGCTCCAACTCGCCATTTTGGCGTCATCGAGTTACGGGATGAAATTGGTGCCAAATTAAAGGTAAAAGAATGTTTTTTAAGAACATTTCGGTCTGCCTGCGCATATCCTGGTACAAACCCTCTGCAGACTGAATTATTCTTTCTTTCTTTTTACTTTCTTCTATCTCCAATAGAAGAAAGTATTGCAATCAAATTATTTTTCGAATTCCTGTTTTCGACGGATTTACACATTTTAGGGGGTCAGAGATTCCTAAAAACATGCTTTTACAAAATGTCTGTTAGACCGTGTGTCTGCCTGTGTGTCCGTATGTCGCCATTCTACCATCAAAAAGTGTATGAAGATATGCATAGAATTGAATAAAATTTTTTGTGAATGTTTTTGGCTGTGGCAAGCAGGTTCTCCATTAACTTTGAAATATTTCGCCGGAAGAGGGCGCAGCAATAACTATTTTTTTGCCATTTTCAATATTGTACCGACTAAATGTGCATGAAGTTATGCATCGAGTTCAAGGAAATTTTTTGTGTAAGTGTTTGGTTATGGCTTGTTTGTCCTCTCTCAATTTGAAAAAAATCCCTGTCGGCTTGGCCTATAGGCGGAGGTAGATTTCGAAGAGTGCTCATTTCAACTATAAAAGAAAAAGAGAAATTTGATTACAGATGAGCCCAGTTTAACAACTTTATTTGGCCGCTTTGTAAAAAATTTTAATTTCATTTTTTCTGTAAGAAATGATTTTATCAGAATCATGTTAAGCTAAATTCGGCTCAAATGCCCATTTTGACAACATATTTTGAAATATATTTTGACTTTATTGAAAAATCGCCCAAGACGGCCCAATTATATAATTTCTAAATAACAAAAAATCTGTCAACTGAATGCGTTTGGGAGCAAAATTGAATTTAAATAACCAATTTGTTTTCTGAATACACTAACAACTATTTAATCAAGATCGCTTTGGGAAATTTTTTGCGAAGTGCCAGTTTGACAGTTTTTTTAAATATATATTTAGCCTTTATCATAAAACTGGCCAATACGGCACATTACACAGTTCCTAAATAAGAAATAACTGTCAAGTGAATGCGTTTGAGAGCAAAATTGGATTTAAAAATGAGTCATGAAATAACCAATTTGTTACTATTATACATCCTCAATTCTTTAATCATGAACAGTTTGGGAATTTTTTTGTGAAGTGCCCATTTTGGCAGCATTTTTTTGAAATATATTCTGCCTTTATCAAAAAACTGGAAAATCCGTCCCACTATATAATTCCTAAATAAGATAACCTGTAAGTAGGATGCGTTTAAGAACAAAAATGGATTTAAAAATGACTTCGAAAAAACGCAATTTGTTATATTTCCTCAAAATTTCAATCACAATTACTTTGGGAAATTCTGTTCAAAATATGCTTTTTGACAGTCTGTTTTGAAATATATTCTTCCTTTATCAAAACACTGGCCAAAACGTCACATTATATATTTCCTAAATAAGAGGATCTACCATTTGGATGTGCTTAAAATCAAAAATGAATTTAAAAATGAGCCGCAATATAAGCAGTTTGGATTTGATGTTTTTTCTCCCAACTCCTATTTTTGTTTAATTTATTTTTGCTATAAGCTAGTTAGTATAAAAGTTGTTAGTATAAAAGTTGTAAATATTATTGAGAAGCTGTAAAATAAATTTAATTAGATATGATTGCTTAAGAATTGAGTATGTTATGGATTTTTTTTCTTTTTCCTCCCCCCCCCCCTTTTTTTTCTTTTCTTTTTTAATTTTTTTCATCGGTAAAGTTGATCCTATCAAAAACTTGTAAATATAAAAGTTTTAGATAATGTTGAGTACATTTATTAAAAATTTAGTTGGATTTTATATCTTTAGAATTGACGAAGTTATGATATTTTCTCACCAAAACCCTGTTTTTTTCGCCACTTCAGCCCATTTTTTACTTTATCAAAAATCTTTGATGCATAAAATTTTAGCCCATTTTTAGAAGTGATATAAACTTTAAACTGATTCGATATCTTATTTAATTTAGAAGTTATCGCGTTTTTTTCGGTTTTCACAAAAACCCTCCCTAATTTCACCCCCTTGGTCCGATTTTCCCAATTAACGAGCTCGACCGAGATTTATGCCTCTTGATTTTATGTAAAAGTTTGAATAAGATCTGAGCATAATTATGGAAGTTATCGTGTCCAGAAGAAAGTGATATACACCGATAGATAGATACATAGATAGATACATAGATAGATAAACTTTTTTACTGATGGTAGTTATGGGGTCCTGGATCAGTGTAGATCTGCAAAAATTTTTCAGAAATTTCCAACATGGGAGAGAATGCAATAGGTAGTATTTCATACGAAATCTACCGAAAATTCGCCGGAAAGGAGAGCTGCAGCGAGTTTTGAGTCATTTTCAATATTTTACTACAGAAAAATGTATGAAGTTATGTATACAATTGAATGAAATTTTTTGTGTAAATGTTAAACTATAGTCAGCAGACCCGCCCTGATTGTGAAAAAAATCCGCCGGAAAAAGGCGCTATAATCACTGTGCCTTTTTATTACTTTACATTAAAAAGTGTTTGATGTTATGAATAGAACTGGGCTAAATTTTTTGTGTGTGATTTTTGGGGGGTATGGCGAGTAGATCCTTCCAGAATTAAAAAAAAAATATGACTATCGTTCTAGTGTTCATCGGCTCATGCAGGTATGGAAACTCCTTTTTATTCCGATTAATTGACAGAAGCAGAAATTTAAGATGCAAATCATAGTTATTATAGCATTGAACTAATAATATTAACACTTTAAGATGTTTAACTAAATTTTGGAATATTAAAATGTATGTATGAGATTGGGATTGGCACATCCAACTTTTTCCTTTTCTTTTAGAGAATGTAAAATCTTATAAAAAATGGGGTGTCTAAATATGATATGCATCAGGGAACAAAAAACAACTTACTCAGAGAGTGGGTAACGAAAATCAAAATCAGAAAGGCTTTTCTTTTGCATATAGAAATCGCATCAACTTATAAAATTGGGCAGGGTTTACACCATGTGTACAATGAAATGGTTCTGGGTTTGAGCTGAATCCAGATTCACTCTTTCGGTATATTTTAAAGAAATGCACTGGCCGTTATATATCTAGTTGGCCATGATTGAGCTAAATCCAGCTTCACTTTTTCGATGGTTTTTAACGAAATGCGCTGGCCGTATACATCTAGTTAGCCATGGTTTAAGCTGATTGTAGCTTCAGTTTTTCGGAGATTTTTAACGAAATGCGCTGGCCGTTATACATCTAGTTGGCCATGGTTTGAGCTGAAACCAGCTTCACTTTTTCGGCGGTTTTTAACGAAATGAGCTGGCAGTTATACATCTAGTTGGCCACGGTTTGAGCTGAAACCAGCTTCACTTCTTCGGCGATTTTTAACGAAATGCGCTGGCCGTTATACATCTAGTTGGCCATGGTTTGAGCTGAAACCAGCTTCACTTTTTCGGCGGTTTTTAACGAAATGAGCTGGCCGTTATACATCTAGTTGGCCATGGTTTGAGCTGAATCCAGCTTCACTTTTTCAGCGGTTTTTAACGGAATGCGCTGGCCGGTATATCTCTGTTGGCCATGGTTTGAGCTGAATCCAGCTTCTTTTTTTCGGCAGTTTTTAACGAAATGCGCTGGCCATTGTATATCTAGTTGGCCATGGTTTAGGATACTTTAAAATTTTTAGAGGTAACGCGATAGGTGTTTAAAAAGTACTGTTTTTGGGAGTAGATTTTAATTCTCTACACTTTGTTTCATGAAACAGACTTGAAGACAGCTCCAAACTAGTTGGATTTGCCAACCCCAAAACTTTCTCCTATCTCATATGTACATTTTAATATTTTTACTTTCTTCTATCTTCAATAGAAAAAAGTATTGTAATAGAATTTTTTTTTCAACTTCCGGTTTTCGACGGATTTACACGTTTTAGGGATCAGATATTCCAAAAAACATGTTTTTACAAAATGTCTGTCTGTCCGTTTGTGTGTGTGTCTGTGTGTCCGTGTGTCTGTGTCTATGTCGCCATTCTACCATCAAAAAGTGTATGAAGTTATGCAAAGAATTGAACCAAATTTCTTATCAATGTTTTTGGCTGTGGCAAGCAGGTCCTTCTTAAGATTTGAACTATTACGCCGGAAGGGGGCGCTGCAATCGCTATTTTTGTGCCATTTTCAATATTGTATCGACCAAAAGTATATGAAGTTATGCATTGAATTGAACCAAATTTTTTTTGTAAGTGGATGGTTATAGCTAGTTGGTTTTCCTTGAGTTTGAAAAAAATCCGCCAGAAGGGAGCCTTGCAATCGCGAATTCTGTGCCATTTTCAATATTGTACCGACCAAAAGTATATGAATTTATGTATTGAATTGAACCAAATTTTTTGTGTAAGTATATGGCTATGGCTAGTTGGTCTTTCCTGAATTTGAAAAAAATTCGCCGGAAGGGGGCGCTGCAGTCTTGATTTTTTTGCCATTTTTGATATTGTATCGACCAAAAGTATATGAAGTTATGCATAGAATTGAACGAAATTTTTTGTGAATGTTTTTGGCTGCGACAAGCAGGTCCTACTTCAGTTTTGAAACATTCCGCTTGAAGGGGGCGCTGGAATCGCGATTTTTGTGTCATTTTCAATATTGTACTGACCAAAAGTATATAAAGTTATGCATCGAATTGAACCAAATTTTTACTTTCTTCTATCTTCAATAGAAGAAAGTATTGTAATCGAAATTTTTTTCACTTCCGTTTTTCGACGGATTTACACGTTTTAGGGGTCAGAGATTCCAAAAATCCTGTTTTTACAAAATGTCTGTCTGTTCGTGTGTCTGTGTGTATGTCTGTCAGTATGTCGCCATTCTACCATCAAAAAATGTATGAAGATATGCATAGAAATGAGCCAAATTTTTTGTGAATGTTTCTGGCTGTGGCAAGCCGGTCCTCCTTCAGTTTTGAAACATTACAGGTTCATAGAAACATTTTAGTAACTTTGCTTTTTAAGTGTGCATTTTACAGTGCACACTGAGATTATCAATAGTTATAACATAACTAAGAATAATGCGTATATTTTCTACATTGAAAAAAAAATTAATTGAATTTCAATTGAAAATTTTCGAGTGAGTTGCTTTGGAAGAGCTATGCTGTTCATTCAACAAAGTTCAGTTGTTTAAAGTAAAATTTATCACTCATATTGTTACTCATACTGAATTGTTAATCTTATATAAAAAATACTTAAGTTAAATATTCAGGTATATAACTATAGATTAAAATAATTAGAAATGATCTATAATTTTTACTTTCTTCTATCTTTAATAGAAGAAAGTATTGTAATAGAAAGAATTTTCTATTTCCGGTTTTCGAAGGATTTACACGTTTTAGGGGTCAGAGATTCCAAAAAACATGTTTTTAAAAAATGTCTGTCTGTCCATGTGTCTGTGTGTCTGTCTGTGTGTATGTCGCCATTCCATTACTCATTTTAATGTTTTAATATTTTTAATTCAATACCATACAACTTTGGTTTTCATCTTAAATTTCTGCTTCAGTCAATTAATCGGAGTGAAAACGAATTTTCGTCTCTACACGAGTCGATGGACAATAGAATGATAGGCAGATTTTTTTTTAAATTCAGGCAGGTGAAACTATCCGTAGCCATACACTTACACAAAAAATTTGGTTCAATTCGATGCATTTCTTCATACACTCTTGATCGGTACATTATTGAAAATGGCACAAAAATCGCGATATCAGCGCCCCCTTCCGGCAGATTTTTTTCAAATTCAGTAAGAACCAACTAGCCATAGCCATATTTTTACATAAAAAATTTGGTACAATTCGATGCATAACTTCATATACTTTTGGTCGGTACAATACTGAAATGGAGATTCCAGAGCCTCCTTAAGGCGGGATATTTCAAAATTGAAAGAGGACCTGTTTGCTACAGCCAAAAACATTCACAAAAAAAATTTGGTTCAATTCTATGCATAACTTCATACACTTTTTGATGGTAGAATAACGACATACGGACAGATATAAACACAGACGAACACATAGACGTTTTGTAAAAATATGTTTTTTGGAATCTCTGATCCCTAAAACGTGTGAATCCGTCAAAAACCATAGTTCGAAAAAAAATTCGCTTACAAAACTTTTCTCTATTGAATATAGAAATGAAAATAAAATTTGAAAAAAAAAATTGAAATATATTGACAAAAAGGAATATTTTATTTTATTTCATTATAAATTTCAGTATTTCGTTTAAGCCGAGATACAGTTTGAAAATAGAAAATATATATATATACGCAGTGGCGTAGGAAGCGGGGGACGCACTGGTGTCCGCCCCGGGTGTCACCCTCTATCAAATATATACACATAATATTATAAGATTTTGGAAAATAATTCTGGAATAAAATGAAATTTCTTCTCACGACGCATCAGAGTTAATTTTCTTTCTTTCTTTCTTTTTGCTTTCTTCTATCTCCAATAGAAGAAAGTATTGTAATCGAAATTTATTTTGACTTCCGGTTTTCGACGTATTTACACATTTTAGGGGTCAGAGATTCCAAAAAACATGCTTTTACAAAATATCTGTTAGACCATGTGCCTGTGGGTTTGCGTGTATATTCCGTATGTCGTCATTCTACATCAAAAAGTGTATGAAGATATGCATAGATTGAATAAAATTTTTTGTTAATGTTTTCGGCTGTGGTAAGCAGATTCTCTATTAACTTTGAAATATTCCGCCGGAAGAGAGTGCAGCAATAACTATTTTTTTGCCATTTACAATATTGTACCGAATAAATGTGTATGAAGCATCGAATTGAACGAAATTTTTTGTGTAAGTGTTTGGCTATGGCTTTTTTGTCCTCTCTCAATTTGAAAAACATCCCTGTCGGCTTGGCCAATAGGAGGAGGTAGATTTCGAAGAGTGGTCATTTCAACTATAAAAGAAAAAAAGAAATTTGATTACAGATGAGCCGAGTTTAACAACTTTATTTGGCCGCTTTGTAAAAATTTTTAATTTCATTTTTCTGAAAGAAATGATTTTATCAGATTCATGTTAAGCTAAATTCGACTCAGATGCCCATTTTGACAACATATTTTGAAATATATTTTAACTTTATTAAAAAATCGCCCGATACGGCATATTATATAATTCCTAGATAACAAAAAATTGTCAACTGAATGCGTTTGAGAGCAAAATTCAATTAAAATAACCAATTTGTTTTTTGAATACACCAACAATTATTTAATCAAGATCACTTTGGGAAATTTTGTGCGAGGTGCCCACTTTGACAGCTTTTTTTAAATATATATTTAGCCTTTATCAAAAAACTGACCAATACGGCACATTACACAGTTTCTAAATAACAAATAATTGTCAAGTGAATGGGTTTGAGAGCTAAACTTAATTAAAAAATAAGTCATAAAATAACCAATTTGTTATTTGAATACTTCTCAATTCTTTAAACATGATCGTTTTAGGAATTTTTTTTTGCCAAGTGCCCACTTTGACAGTTTTAAAAATATATAAATTTAGCCTTTATCAAAAAATTGACGAATACGCACATTATATAGTTTCTAAATAACAAAAAAAACAATTAAGAAAAATCATGCCTTAAGCATAGATTATGAAGCACTTTCCAACACTTAATGAAATCTTTAACAAAACTTTGTTATTTAGGGAAATAATAGTGTATAGCCAAATGTACCCAAATATGTATTCCAGTACATTAGAACAGCCCTGTATTTCATATGTCAGTTCATATAATGGGAAAATTTAGCTTAGCAAGAAAATACCCAGTAGCTTGAAATTTCTTTTTCAGCAATTCATATTATTAGATGGAAACATACTTGGATACTTTTGTTCAGCCCTGTAGTTTACACTGTATCTTTATTACACGTCGGCATTAGGCTAAAATTTATTGTAAACTAAAACACATTTAAAACAACTGAAATCACATTCTCATAAATCATCATTCGTAGGCGTCCATGTACCGAATTCTTTGCGTGGCCCTGTATTCCCTTTATCTATATTCTGCAAACATTTCTCAGTAAATTGAATGCAGCTCAGCTTAAAAATGCATAGCTTATTTAAGAATCACGTTTAAATAATTTACGCTCATATTCAGTAACGTTGGTGAGCTCTTTTGGGTAGCCCTGTATATCAACTATAACATTTATACACACCATATAATGTGCATAAATTTAGCGAAATATAAACGCGAATATCATAATTAAAATGCATTTCATCCCTCCATCAGCCATCATCGGACACATATACGGTACTTCGGAAAGAATATACTATTTGAAATCTTTTGTATGGCCCTGTAAATGCTATGTACTTCATATTATGCAAGACAGTAGCGTTTAATTTATATTAAGCTTCAGTGACATATATCAATTTTATTATACATGAAAAAGCTTAATATATTTAAAATATGTCACACACAATTCCTCCTTTTACCATTATCTAATGGAATTCTTTTGTGTGGCCCTGTAAATGAATAGTAGCTACATTTTCACCTTATATTTTATAGAATGCATATTTTAATATGTTTGACAGGGTATAACATCTTTAAAATTCCTTTGAAACGATTTTTCCCCATAGGCCGTAATGTAATAGGAAACTTTTGAGTCGCCCTGTAGATAAACTAATCATGGTAGAAACTTCATTTTCTATAGGACTTGTGCTAGGGTAAACCTCAATAACGGCCTATAATTCCATGGCAATCCGAGTATATTAACGATTTTTCCCCATAGGCCGTAATGTAATGGGAAACTTTTGATTCGCCCTGTAGATAAACTAATCATGGTAGAAACTTCATTTTCAATAGGACTTGTGCTAGGGTAAACGTCAATAACGTCCTTAAATTTCATGGCAATCCGAGTATATTAACGATTTTTCCCCATAGGCCGTAATGTAATGGGAAACTTTTGATTCGCCCTGTAGATAGACTAATCATGGTAGATACTTCATTTCCAATAGGGTTCGTGCTACACTGTTAAAAATCTGCTGCATTATGCTGCAACGCCCTCCACCACTTGTATATAATATCTCTATTCCAACCAATGAGAAAGCGCCATTTCACGGCCAAGTAACCGTTTTCTATACAAGCAGGGGAGTGCGTTGCAGCAAAATGCAGCAGATTTTTAACAGTGTAGGGTAAACCTCAATAACGTATGAAAATTTCATAGCAATCCGAGTATATTTACGGGAGTTAGAGCGCGGACAGACGGACAGACGGCCATCCGGCCAGACGGACAGACGGACAGACGGCCATCCGGCCAGACGGACAGACGGACAGTCGGACAGACGGCCAGACAAAACGAATGCATAAGCACTTTTCAACTTTGTTGGAAAGTGCTAAAAACTGTCAATTGATTTCGTTTGAGAGCAAAATTGGATTTAAAAATGAGTCATAAAATAACCAATTTCTGCCCATTTTGGCAGCCTTTTTTGAAATATATTCTGCCTTTATCAAAAAACTGGCCAATCCGTCCCACAATATAGTTCCTAAATAAGAAGGCTTGTAAATGGGATGCGTTTGAAAACAAAAATGGATTTAAAAATGAGTATTGGATTTAAAAATTAGTATAAAAGTTGTAGATATTATAGAGAAGATGTAAAATAAATTTAATTAGATATGATTGCTTAAGAATTGAGAATGTTATGGATTTTCTCTTTCCAGCTTCACTTTTTCGACGATTTTAACGAAATACGCTGGCCGTTATACATCTAGTTGGCCATGGTTTGACCTGAATCCAGCTTCTCTTTTTCGGCGGTTTTTAACGAAATGCGCTGGCCGTTATACATCTAGTTGGCCATGGTAAGAGCTGAATCCAGCTCCACTTTTTCGGCAGTTTTTAACGAAATGCGCTGGCCGTTATAAATCTCGTTAGCCATGATTGAGAAAAATCCAGCTTCACTTTTTCGGCGGTTTTTAACGATATGCGCTGGCCGTTATACATCTAGTTGGCCATGGTTTGAGCTGAGTCCAGTTTCACTTTTTCGACTTTTTTTAAAGAAATGCGCTGGCCGTTATACATCTAGTTGGCCATGGTTTGAGCTGATTCCAGTTTCACTTTTTCGACGATTTTTAACGAAATGCGCTAGACGTTATACATCTGGTTGGCCATGGTTTGAGCTAAATCCAGCTTCACTTTTTCGGCGGTTTTTAACGAAATGCGCTGGCCGTTATACATCTAGTTGGCCATGATTGAGAAAAATCCAGCTTCACTTTTTCGGCGGTTTTTAACGAAATGCGCTGGCCGTTATACATCTTGTTGGCCATGGTTTAAGTTGATTTCAGCATCACTTTTTCTGAAGTTTTTAACTAGATGCGCTGGCCATTATATATCTAGTTGGCCGTGGTTTCGGATACTTTAAAATTTTTAGTGGTAACACGATTGGTGTTTACAAACACCTGCTTTCGGGTATAGATTTTAATTCGCTACTCTTTGTTTTGTGAAACAGTCTTGAAGACAGCTTCAAACTAGTTGGATGTGGCAATCCCAAAACTTTCTTCTGTCTCCTATGTACATTTTAATATTTTTAAAAAATAGTTACTCATATTAATGTTTTAATATTTTTAATTCAATACCATAAGAACTTTGGTTTTCATCTTAAATTTCTGCTTCAGTCAATTAATCGGAGTAAAAACGAATTTCCTTATCTACACGTGTCGATGGACAATAGAATGATAGGCACACTTTTTTTAATTCAGGGAGGACAAACTAACCATAGCCATACACTTACACAAAAAATTTTGTTCAATTCGACGCATTAATTCATATACTTTTGATCGGTACATTATTGAAAAGGGCACAAAAATCGTGATTGCAGCGCCCCTTTCCGGCGGATTTTTTTCAAATTCAGAAAGAAGCAAGTAGCCATAGCCATACATTTACACGAAACATTTGGTTAAATTCGATGCATAACTTCATATACTTTTGGTCGGTACAATATTGAAAATGGGGATTCCAGAGCCCACTTCAGGCGGAATATTTCAAAATTGAAAGAGGACCTGCTTGCTACAGCCAAAAACTGTCACAAAAAATTTGGCTCAATTCTATGAATAAATTCATACACTTTTTGATGGTAGAATAAAGACATACGGATAGGCATAAACACAGACGTCATAGACACATAGGCAGTTTGTAAAACCATGTTTTTTTGGAATCTCTGATCCCTAAAACGTGTTAATCCGTCGAAAACCATAAGTCGAAAAAATTTCGATTACAAAACTTTCCTCTTTTAAAGATAGAAATGAAAATGAAATTTGAAAGAAATTGAAATATATTGACAAAAAGGGATATTTTATTTTATTTTATTATAAATTTTAGTATTTCGTTTAAGCTGAGATACAGTTAGGAAAAAAAGTTTAAAAAATAGAAAAAAATATATATACGCAGTGGCGTAGGAAGCGGGGGACGCACGGGTGTTCGCCCCGGGTGTCACCCTGTAGCAAATATATACACATAATATTATAAGATTTTGGAAAAGAATTCTGGAATAAATTGCAATTTCTAGCGTACGATGCATTAGAGTTAATTTTCTTTCTTTCTTTCTTTTTACATTCTTCTATATGCAATAGAAGAAAGTATTGTAATCTAAATTTATTTCAACTTCCGGTTTTCGACGGATTTACACATTTTAGGGGTCAGAGATTTAAAAAAAAAACGTGCTTTTACAAAATGTCTCTTTGACCGTGTGCCTGTGGGTTTGCGTGTGTGTCCGTATGTCGCCTTTCTACCTTCAAAAAGTGTATGAAGTTATGCATAGATTGAATAAAATTTTTTGTGAATGTTTTTGGCTGTAGCAAGCAGATTCTCCATTAATTTTGAAATATTCCGAAGGAAGAGGGCGCAGCAAGAACTATTTTTTTGCCATTTTCAATCTTGTACATACTAAAAGTGTATGAAGTTATGCATCGAATTGAACGAAATTTTTTGTGTAAGTATTTGGCTATGGCTTGTTTGTCCTCTCTCAATTAAAAAAAAAAAATCCCTGTCGGCTTGGCCTATAGGTGGAGGTAGATTTCGAAGAGTGCTCATTTCAACTATAAAAGGAAAAAAGATATTTGATTACAGATGAACCCAGTTTAACAACTTTATTTGGCCGCTTTGTAAAAATTTTTAATTTCTTTTTTTCTGTAAGAAATGATTTTATCAGAATGATGTTAAGCTAAATTCGGCTCAAATGCCCATTTTGACAACATATTTTGAAATATATTTTGACTTTATTAAAAAATCGCCCAATACGGCACATTATATAATTTCTAAATAACAAAAAATCTGTCAACTGAATGCGTTTGAGAGCAAAATTGAATTTAAATAACATATTTGTTTTTTGAATACACTAACAATTATTTAATCAAGATCGCTTTGGGAAATTTTGTGCGAAGTGCCCAGTTTGACAGCTTTTTTTAAATATATATTTAGCCTTTATCATAAAACTAACCAATACGGCACATTACACAGTTCCTAAATAAGAAATAACTGTCAATTGAATGCGTTTGAGAGCAAAATTGAATTTAAAAATCAGTAATAAAATAACCAATTTGTTATTTGAATACATCATCAATTCGCTAAACATGATCGCTTTGGGAAAAATTTTTTTTGCGAAGTTCCCACTTTGACAGCTTTTTAAAAAAATATATTTAGCCTTTATCAAAAAATTGACGAACACGCACATTATATAGTTTCTAAATAACAAAAAAAACTGTCAATTGAATGCGTTTGAGAGCAAAATTGGATTTAAAAATTACTCATGAAATAACCAATTTGTTACTTCTATACATCCTCAATTCTTTAATCATGAACAGTTAAAGAATTTTTTTGTGAAGTGCCTATTTTGGCAGCATTTTTAAAAATATATTCTGCCTTTATCAAAAAACTGGAAAATCCGTCCCACTATATAATTCCTAAATAAGATAACCTGTAAATAAAATACGTTTGAGAACAAAAATGGATTTAAAAATGACTTCGAAAAAACGCAATTTGTTATATTTCCTCAAAATTTCAATCAGAATTACTTCGGGAAATTCTGTTCAAAATACCCTTTTTGGCAGTCTGTTTTGAAATATATTCTGCCTTTATCAAAACACTGGCCAAAACGTCACATTATATATTTCCTAAATAAGAGGATCTGCCATTTGGATGCGCTTAAAATCAAAAATGAATTTAAAAATGAGTCGGAATATAAGCAGTTTGGATTTGAGGTTTTTTCTCCAACTCCTATTTTTGTTTAATTTATTTTGCTATGAGAACTCGTCCTTTAATAACTTGTTAGTATAAAAGTTGTAAATATTATTGAGAAGCTGTAAAATAAATTTAATTAGATATGATTGCTTAAGAATTGAGTATGTTATGAATTTTTTTCTTTTTCCTCCCCCCCCCCTTTTTTTCTTTTCTTTTTTAATTTTTTTCATCGGTGAAAGTTAATCCTATCAAAAATTGTTGATCCTATCCTTGTAAATACAAAAGTTTTAGATAATGGTGAGTACATTTATAAAAAATTTAGTTGGATTTTATATCTTGAGAATTGACGAAGTTATGAATTTTATTCTCACCAAAACCCTGTTTTTTTCGCCACTTGAGCCCATTTTTTACTTTATCAAAAATCTGTGATGCATAAAATTTTAGCACATTTTTTTAGAATTGATATAAACTTTAAACTGATTCGATATCTTATTTAATTTAGAAATTATCGCGTTTTTTTCAGTTTTCACAAAACCCTCCCTATTTTCAGGCCCTTGGTTCGATTTTGCCCATTAACGAGCTCGACCGAGATTTATGCCTCTTGATTTTATGTAAAAGTTTGAATAAGATCTGAGCATAATTATGGAAGTTATCGTGTCCAGAAGAAAGTGATATACACCGATAGATAGATAGATAGATACATATATAGATAAACTTTTTTACTGATGGTAGTTATGGGGTCCTGAAGTCATGATCGGTGTAGATCTGCAAAAATTTTTCAGATATTTCCAACATGGGAGAGAATGCAATAAGTAGTATTTCATATGAAATCTACCAAAAATTCGCCGGAAAGGAGAGCTGCAGCGGGTTTTGAGCCATTTTCAATATTTTACTACCGAAAAATGTATGAAGTTATGTATAGAATTGGACGAAATTTTTTGTATAAGTGTTTAACTATAGTCAGCAGACCCACCCTTATTGTGAAAAAAATCCGCCGGAAGGAGGCGCTATAATCACTGTGCCATTTTTATTACTTTACATTAAAAAGTGTTTGATGTTATGAATAGAATTGGGCTAAATTTTTTGTGTATGATTTTTGGGGGGTATGGCGAGTAGATCCTCCCAGAATTAAAAATATATATATATATGACTATCATTCTAGTGTTCATCGGTTCATGCAGGTACGGAAACTCCTTTTTATTCCGATTAATTGACAGAAGCAGAAATTTAAGATGCAAATCATAGTTGGTGTAGTATTGAGTTAATAATATTAACACATTAACATGTGTAACTAAATTTTGGAATATTAAAATGTACATAAGAGATTGGGATTGGCACATCCAACTAGTTTCGTTTTCTTTTAGAGAATGTGAAATCTTATAAAAAATGGGGTGTCTAAATATGATATGCATCAGGGAACAAAAAACAACTTACTGAAAGAGTGGGTAACGAAAATCAAAATTAGAAAGGCTTTTCTATTGCATACAGAAATCGCATTAACTTATAAAACTTAATAAATCGCTCTTTTTTCCAGGTGTTACCCATCCTAGCCACACCACTGCAATATATGAAGTTGAGAAATGGTTTCTTAAAAGCAATAAATAAAGAGGATAAGAAACGAACACTACATGGGAAGCAGTTTATGTCCTATTTTTATCTGAGATATATATATATTGTTTCTTCTAAAAATACCAAAATAGTTATTTTATATGTATTTTTGTTTTTTAATTGCTTTTTTTTATTTATCGTGAAGAGGTTTTAACTTCCCTTTTTTCTTTCTTTGCCAGATCTCTCCTCGGAGCGATGTCCCCCTGCGACCCCCGCAGATCTCCGACCCTGACCAAAGGTAAGACACTTATTTGACCTCCACTATGATTTTCCTTAATTTATTTAATAACAGTCAAATTAAGACATTTTTTCAGGAAGGCTACTTGCGGTGTGGGGTAACTTTGGTTCATCCCATAAAAAAGTTTCATTCTTTGTCTTGAACAAAAAAGCAAGACAATTAGGAGTTTTTGCCCTAGAAAAAATTTTTATACCCTATTATAAGATATTTGAGTAGTTTCGGCATTGCCAACTAGATCTATACGGCCTTTCTTCTTGAGATTAATGTATGAAGCTTCCTGCCAGAGGACTCTGATACTTTGCCCAAGTTATTCTGAATAATCATGCAAACCCTGAACCAAAGCAATGACCATGTGCACAGAACAGAAATCAGTTTATTCGATGCTAATTTGGGCAGTGTTTACACCACGTGGTACAATAAAATGGTTCTGGGTTTGAGCTGAATCAAGCTTCCCTTTTCCGGTGTTTTTTAACGAAATACGCTGGCTGTTATATATCTAGTTGGCCATAGTTTGAGCTGAATCCAGCTTCACTTTTTCGGCGGTTTTTAACGAAATGCGCTGGCCGTTATATATCTAGTTGGCCATGCTCTGAGCTGAAATATGCTTCACTTTTTCGGCGGTTTTTCACGAAATGCGCTGGCCGTTATATAACTAGTTGGCCATGGTTTGAGCTGAATGAAGCTTCACTTTTTCGGTATTTCTTAACAAAATGCGCTGGGCGTTATACATCTCGTTGGCCATGATTGAGCTAAATTCAGCTTCACTTTTTCGGCGGTTTTTAACGAAACGCGATGGCCGTTATACATCTAGTTGTCCATGCTTTGAGCTGAAATCAACTTCACTTTTTCGGCGGTTTTTAACGAAATGCGCTTGCCGTTATATAACTAGTTGGCCATGGTTTGAGCTGAATCCAGCTTTACTTTTACGGCAGTTTTTAACGAAATGCGCTGGCCATTATATATCTAGTTGGCCATGGTTTCGGATACTTTAAAATTTTTAGAGGTAACACGATAGGTATTTAGAAACAACTGTTTTCGGGGGTAGATTTTAATTCTCTACACTTTGTTTTGTGAAACAGACTTGAAGACAGCTCCAAACTAGTTGGATGTGCCAATCCCAAAACTTTCTTCTATCTTATATGTACATTGTAATATTTTTAAAAAACAGTTACTCATTTTAATGTTTTAATATTTTTTATTCAACACCATACGAACTTTGGTTTTTGTCTTAAATTTCTGCTTCAGTCAATTAATCGGAGTAAAAACGAATTTCCGTCTGTACACGAGTCTATGGACAATAGAATGATAGGCAGATTTTTTTTAATTCGGGGAGGACAAACTAACCATAGCCATACACTTATACAAAAAGTTTGGTTCAATTCAACGCATAACTTCATATACTTTTGATAGGTACAATATTGAAATGGGGATTCCAGAGCCCTTTTCCGGCGGAATATTTCAAAATTGAAAGAGGACCTGCTTGCTACAGCGAAAGACATTCACAAAAAATTTGGTTCAATTCTATGCATAACTTCATACATTTTTTGATGGTAGAATAACGACATACGGACAGACATAGACACAGACGTACACATAGAAATTTTGTAAAAACATGTTTTTTGGAATCTCTGATCCCTAAAACGTGTCAATCAGTCGAAAACCATCAGTCGAAAAAAATTTCGGTTTGAAAACTTTCCTCTATTGAAGATAGAAATGAAAATGAAATTTGAAAAAAATTGAAATATATTGACAAAAAGGGATATTTTATTTTATTTCATTATAAATTTTAGTATTTCGTTTAAGCCGAGATACAGTTAGAAAAAAAAGTATAAAAAATAGAAAAATATATAAATACGCAGTGGCGTAGGAAGCGGCAGACGCACGGAGTTCAGCCCCGGGTGTCACCTGTAGCAAATATATACACATAATATTATAAGATTTTGGAAAAGATTTCTGGAATAAAATGAAATCTCTAGCGCACGACGCATCAGAGTTAATTTTCTTTCTTTCTTTCTTTTTACTTTCTTCTATCTCCAATAGAAGAAAGTATTGTAATCGAAATTTTTTCGACTTCCGGTTTTCGACGGATTTACACATTTTAGGGCCAGAAATTCCAAAAAACATGCTTTTACAAAATGTCTGTTAGACCGTGTGCCTGTGGGTCTGCGTGTGTGTCCGTATGTCGCCATTCTACCATGAAAAAGGGTATGAAGATATGCATAGATTGAATAAAATTTTTTGTGAATGTTTTCGGCTGTGGCAAGCAGGTTCTCCATTAATTTTCAAATATTCCGCCGGAAAAGGGCGCAGCAATAACTATTTTTTGCCATTTTCAATATTGTACCGACTAAAAGTATACGAAGTTATGCATCGAATTCAACGACATTTTTTGTGTAAGTGTTTGGCTTTGGCTAGTTTGTCCTCTCTCAATTTGAAAAAAATCCCTGTCGGCTTGGCCTATAGGCGGAGGTAGATTTCGAAGAGTGCTCATTTCAACAATAAAAGATAAAAGAAATTTTACAGATGAGCCCAGTTTAACAACTCTACTTGGCCGCTTTGTAAAAATTTTTAATTTAATTTTTCTGTAAGAAATGATTTTATCAGAATCATGTTAAGCTAAATTCGGCTCAAATGCCCATTTTGACAACATATTTTGAAATATTTTTTGACTTTATTAAAAAATCGCCCAATACCGTACATTATATAATATACGGTACATTATATACGGTGCATTATATGCGGTACATTATATTAAAAATATCCGCCAGAAGGGGGCGCTGCAATCACGATTTATGTGCCATTTTCAATATTGTACCGACCAAAAGTATATGAAGTTATGTATCGAATTGAACCAAATTTTTTTTGTATCTGTATGACTATGGCTAGTTGGTCCTCCCTGAATATGCAAAAAAAAAAATCCGTCTGAAGGGGGCGCAGCAATCGCGATTTTTGTGCCATTTTCAATATTGTACCGACCAAAAGTACATGAAGTTATGCATCGATTTGAACGAAATTTTTTGTGTAAGTGTATGGCTATGGCTAGTTGGATCGCCCTGAATCTGAAAAAAATCCGCCGCAAGGAGGCGCTGCAATACCGAATTTTATGCCCTTTTCAATATTGCACCACATAAAAGTGTATGAAGTTAGTTCTAGAACAGAACTAAACATTTTGTATATGATTATTTTTTAGTAAGGCAAGTAGGTCCTTCCTGAATTTGAAAAAAAAATCTGCTTATCATTCTATTGCCCATCGGCTCGTGCAGAGACGGAAATTCGTTTTTACTCCGATTAATTGATTGAAGCAGAAATTTAAGATGAAAATCAAAGTTGGTAAGGTATTGAATTAAAATTATTAAAGCATTTAAATGGGTAACTATTTTTTTTTAATATTAAAATGTATGTATGAGATAGAAGAAAGTTTTGGGATTGGCACATCCAACTAGTTTAAATATATATTTAGTCTTTATCAAAACACTGACCAATACGGCACATTTCACAGTTCCTAAATAACAAATAACTGTCAATTGAATGTGTTTGAGAGCTAAATTGAATTAAAAAATAAATCATAAAATAACCAATTGCTTATTTGAATACATCCTCAATTCTTTAGACATGATCGTTTTGGGATTTTTTTTTTTTTTTTTTTTTTTTTTTTTTTTTTTTTTTTTTTTTTTTTTTTTTTGCGAAGTGCCCACTTTGACAGCTTTTTCAAAAATATGTATTCAGCCTTTATAAAAAAATTGATGAATACGCACATTATATAGTTTCTAAATAACAAAATAAACTGTCAATTGAATGCGTTTGAGAGCAAAATTGGATTTAAAAATGAGTCATGAAATAACCAATTTCTTACTTGAATAAATCCTCAATTCTTTAATCATGAACAGTTTGGTAAATTTTGTTCTAAGTGCCCATTTTGGCAGCCTTTTTAAAAATATATTCTGCCTTTATCGAAAAACTGGCCAATCCGTCCCACTATATAGTTCCTACATAAGAGGACCTGTAAATTGGATGCGTTTGAGAACAAAAATGGATTTAAAAATGACTTCGAAAAAACGCAATTTGTTATACTTCCTCAAATTTTCAATCACAATTACTTCGGGAAATTCTGTTCAAAATACCCTTTTTAGCAGTCTGTTTTGAAACATATTCTGCTTTTATCAAAACACTGGCCAAAACGTCACATTATATATATCCTAAATAAGAGGATCTGCCATTTGGATGCGTTTAAAATCAAAAATGAATTTAAAAATGAGTCGGAATATAAGGAGTTTGGATTTGTGTTTTTAGGTAGATTTCGTAAGAAATACTACCTATTGCAATCGCACCAGTTTATATATCTATCTATCTATCTATCTATCCATCTATATATATATATATATCTCACTTTTTTATGGACACGATAACTTCTATAATTCTTCACCAATCTCCACCAAACTGGTACATAAAATCAAAGAGGGTAAAAATCTTGGCTAAGTTCGTTAATGGGCAAAATCGGACCAAGGGGGTCGTAATAGGCGGCGTTTTTGTGAAAACCGAAAAAACGCTATAACTTCTTAATTAAAGTAGATATCGAATCGGTTTAAAGTATATATTACTTCTTAAAAATGGGCCAAAAGTATCTGCATGACAAATTTTTGATAAATTTAGAAGTGGACTCAAGGGGCGAAAAAAACAGGGATTTTGAGAAACAAAAATTCATAACTTCGTCAATTTTCAAGATATCAAGTCCAACTAAATTTTTTGTAAATGCTCTTAAAATTATCTAAAACTTTTGTATTTACAAGTTTTTGAGAGGACCAACTTTTACCGATGAAAAAAATTAAAAACGAAAAGAAAAAGGGCGCTGAAAAAAGAGAAAAATCCATAACTCCGTCAATTTTTAAGATATCAAATCTGATAAAATTTATTTTACATCTTCTCAAAAATATCTACAACTTTTATAGTGACAAGTTTTTCATAGGACCAATTCGTATAGCAAAAAGAAATTAAACAAAAATAGAAGTTGGAGAAAAAAAACCTCAAATCGAAATTGCTTATATTCTGACGCCATTTTTAAATTCATTTTTGATTTTAAACGCATCCAAATGGTAGATCCTCTTATTTAGAAACTGTATAAAGTGACGCATTGGTCAATTTTCTGATAAAGACAGAATATATTTCAAAAAAGGCTACCAAAAAGGGTATTTTGAACAGAATTTCCGAAACTCATCGGGACTGAAAATTGAAGGAAGTATTCAAATAAGAAATTGCGTTTTTTTCTGACTCGTTTTTAAATCAATTTTTGTTCTCAAACGCATCCAATTTACAAATCCTCTTATTTAGGAACTATATAATGTGATGCATTGGTCAGTTTTTTAATAAAGACGGAATATATTTCAAAAAAGGCTGCCAAAAAGGGTATTTTGAACAGAATTTTCCGAAATCATCGTGACTGAAAATTTAAGGAAGTGTTCAAATAAGAAATTGCGTTTTTTTCTGACTCGTTTTTAAATCCATTTTTGCTCTCAAATGCATCCAATTTACAGATCCTCTTGTTTAGGAACTATATAATGTGATGCATTGATCGTTTTTTTGATAAAGACAGAATATATTTTGAAAAAGGCTACCAAAAGGGTATTTTGAACAGAATTTCCCGAAGTCTTCGTGATTTGAAAATTTAAGGAAGTTTTCACATAGCAAATTGCGTTTTTTATGACTCGTTTTAAAATCCATTTTTGCTCTCAAACGCATCCCATTTACAGATCCTCTTATTTAGGAACTATATACTGTGACACATTGGCCAGTTTTTTGATAAAGATAGACTATATTTTTAAAAATGCTGTCAAAGTGAGTATTTCGCACAAAATTTCCCTAAGCAATCATGATTAAAGAATTAAGGATGTATTCAAACAGCAAATCGGTTATTTTATGACTCATTTTTAAATTCAATTTTTTTCTCAAATGCATTCAACTGATAGTTTTCTGTTATTTAGGAACTGTATAATGTACTGTTTTGGTCGATTTTTTAATAAATTCAGAATCTATTTCAAAATATGTTGTCAAAATGGGCATTTGAGCTGAATTTTTCTTAAGATGATTCTGATAAAACCAGTTTTTGCAGAAAAATTAAATTAAAAATTTTTCATAAACGGCCAAATGAAGTTATTAAACTGGGTTTATCTCTAATCATATATTTTTTTGTTGAAATGAGCACTCTTCGAAATCTACCTCCGCCTATAGGCCCAGCCGACAGGGATTTTTTTCTCAACACCTATTTTTGTTTAATTTATTTTTGCTATAAGAATTCTTCCTATAAAAACTTGTTAGTATAAAAGTTATAGATAGAAAGTTGTAGATATTATTGAGAAGATGTAAAATAAATTTAATTAGATATGATTGGGTATGTTATGGATTTTTTTCTTTTTCCTCCCCCCTTTTACTTTTCTTTTTAATTTCTTTCATCGGAAAAAGTTGATCCTATCAAAAAATTGAAAATACAAAAGTTTTAGATAATGTTGAGTACATTTATAAAAATTTAGTTGGATTTGATATCTTGAGAATTGACGAAGTTATGGATTTTTTTCCCAAATCCCTGTTTTTTTCGCCCCTTGAGCCCATTTTTTATTTTATCAAAAATCTGCCATGCATAAACTTTTAACCCATTTTTAGAAGTAATATAAACTTTAAACTGATTCGATATCTAGTTTAATTTAGAAGTTATCGCGTTTTTTTCTGTTTTCACAAAAATCCTCACTATTGTCACCCCCTTGGTCCGATTCTGCCCGTTAACAAACTCGACCGAGATTTTATGCCTCTTGATTTTATGTAAAAGTTTGAATAAGATCTGAGAATAATTATGGAAGCTATCGTGTCCAGAAGAAAGTGACGTACACCGATAGATAGATAGATAGATAGATAGATAGATAGATAGACATACTTTTTTACTGATGGTAGTTTTGGGGTCCAGGAGTCATGATCGGTGTAGAACTGCACAAATTTTTCAGAAATTCCAATATGGGAGAAAATGCAATACGTAGTATTTCATACGAAATCTACCAAAAAATAAATAGCAAAACATCAGTACTTTTTAGGAATAAAACTGAATACCAACATTAAAAAATAATAATAACTTTGATGTAGTAGCATAGTTTTCATATCAGCTGTATTGTATACTTTTATTTATTTTCTCCTTTGTAATTCTTAATATTTTATTTTATTTATTTTTCTTATCAAATTCTTAATACAGATGTGTTCAGTTTCCCATATCTTTGGACCTTATATCAATAAATATTCAAATGATATCAGAAAACATTTTTCGTACACTATTGTACGAAAGTAATATATAATATTACACACATGGACAGTTCTTTCGAGAGGCAGATTGTATTTTTTTCTTTCTTCAAACTGGCAAAATGATTACTTTTGAATGTGATGCCGTCAGAATCTAATGCAGTCAGTTTTTGGCTGTGGCAAGCAGGTTCCCCATTAATTTCGAAATATTCCACAGGAAGAGGGCGCATCAATAACTATTTTTTTTTTTTGCCATTTTCAATATTGTACCGACTAAAAGTGTATGAAGTTTTGAACCATTTTCAATATTTTATCACAGAAAAATGTATAAAGTTATGTATAGAATTGAATGAAATTTTTTGTATAAGTGTTTAACTATAGTCAGCAGACCCACCCTGATTTTGAAAAAAATCCGCCGGAAGAAGGCGCTATAATCACTGTGCCATTATTTTACATTAAATGTGTTTGATGTTATGCATAGAGAGAGAACTGAGCTAAATTTTTTGTGTATGTTTATTTGGGAGTATGGCGAGTAGATCCTTCCTGAATTTGAAAAAAATATGACTATCGTTCTACTGTTCATCGGCTCATGCAGACACGGAAACTCTTTTTTATTGCGATTAA